>VYZR01068936.1:37662-65221 GCA_013400675.1 Oxylabes madagascariensis
GCTTTTCTAATTAAGATACATTTTATGGTAATCTACCAAGCCCCTTAGACTAAATCACTCACTTAATCTGTTGTTAGTGCCCATATGTTTACAGCTTTACAGCCTGCTGCAGCATATTTGCTTCGCCACGGCGCCGGGGAGTTTCGGTGACAGATGAGGCACTGCAGAGCCGTTCAGGTGGCACAGGGCTCTCCCACCCACCCAGCCTCTGCACAGACAGATGCACAGACAGCCCTGACACACACACAGCGGTTTGGAAGAGAGGAGAGGGAAGGCACAGCACTGCAGATACCCCATGCTGATCACCTGTCTCTTCCTCTGTCTCTGCAGACGTGCTTAGCACATCTTTCTCATTTTCTTTTCTTTCCTTGCCCTTTTTTTTTTTTTCCTCCAAAATAAAAGGTGGCACATGACAGGAGNAGCTGGATGGAAAGACCTGACCCCAGAGCAGGCAGGAACTCCACACCACCCTCTGTTTAAAGCACAACACTTCATTTAATGCCTAGCATCTTTTTTTTTTTTCATGAAAAAAACCCCAACAACTTGATTTGATTCTTAACGGAAAGACTTATGGAAATGAAATTGGGGGTATTTTTAGTGAGTAAAGATCATGTTATAATAACTTGGTTATACAATACTTTAATCCCAAGGAGACAATTTTCTCTCTTTTGCTTTGAAGAAAACCTTTATCTTTTTCATTCATCTTCCATTGATTATTTTAAAAATCCCATTTAGCTCCACCAAATAATGGTATGGTAGCCTTTTCTCATTATATTTTAATAGAATAAAGCCCAACTTATATGACAGGATAAGATAGCCATTCGTTGGGGTAAAGAACACTGTTCCTCCAGATGGCCAGACAGAATATGTGTAATGCCTTTCCTATTTATTAAGTTCAAAATGTAATGCAGGCTGTTTCACCCAGTATTTAATGGGTCAGCCACAAAGTTGAAAGCTAATGCTAAGGCTGGCAGCATGCATGGAAGAGTTAACAGGCAGAATATAGAGACAGATACAGAGCGGCTCTTCTTGGACTCAGTGAAAAGCTGTTGGAGTCCAAAGGTACTTACACAAGCTGGGCAGAGCTACCAAGCTCTCCCAGAACCTCTAACAATTAGTCAAAGGTTTGAGGTAAGCATTTACAAGGACCTGAGGGGTTTTTAAATTTCCTGTATAAATTGCTTTCAGCACATGGTCATTGAAACATTGGTTTTGTGTCTTCCATGAAACAAAAGACGCGGATGGGTGCTGCAAACAGGCTTAGGAGTACCTGGTGTAATTACTGGGTGTACATGGCTTCATTTGGGATGTATCACAGATACACTTGCAGCCTGCAGCCCTTTTCCCCTCTGGCTGTAGAACAGCCTTGAAGTTATGGCTCTTCCTCTGTAGCCTCCACAGCTTCCCTTTGTGCCCTCTTCATTTAAGGACACAGCAGCACAAGTTGGACAGACATGTTTTGATTTGTACATATAATCCCTGAATGACTCATGCTGTGACATATGTCACTGCAGCAGAGATGTGCTCCTTTTTGGGCCTGAGAGCTTTTCTAGTCCTAGACTTCCAGCAAAAAACCCCCAAACAAATGTGGCAGTCTCTACCAGGATCCACACTGTGACAGTGCCCAGACTCCTGGAGAGCAGCCACTCCCAGTCTGTGTCCCCTTCCTCTTGTCTCATGAGCTGCTTTGGTATCAACCACATGTGACCACCGTGGGCAAAACCATGGAAAGCCACGGTGAGGTACAAGAGAGCTTTTCTAATAGGTCAAGTCAATTCTCATTTTACTAACAGGTAATGTGCAGCAACCCAGTAAACAGGTTAATGCATAAATATAACTGTTTCTGCTCCCTCCAGAAAACAACAGGTTTTGTGCAGAGTTTACTGCCTGATTATATGGGATTTATTGTGTAACAAGTGTAAACATTTAATTATAAAATAAAAAAGGTCGGATGGCTGCTCCTTTCCTCTTTTGCTTGGTGGGTTCAAAAGCATCTGGGCTCAAAATGGCCCATAATGTAATATAAATGCATACAGAGCATGATCCAAGTTATTACTGAGTAGGATTTACTCCCTCTAATAATCACAGGGATTTACATTATGGCTGAGTGACATGCACACATGGGAAACACTCTGTGAAGGGAAAGTGCCCTGAACTTAATGTCTTTAAACCCCAGCCTTGGTTGTGGACTCCATCACAACCAAGGCTACACCACACTGCAGCATGGGATGGCAGGGACCACAAACCCAGCTGGCAAAAGCAGCCTTGTACACAGTGTGCAACACATCTGCCCTGGGCTGGGACAAGGCACTTCACCCAGCCAGGGAGCCCAGCCCCATTCCCAGCTCTCCCAGCATCACCACTGGCACCACTGTCCCTTGGCAACACTTCCTGATGGCTCCTGGAACTGCTTCCTCGCCTGATTTGTGCCTTTGTTCTTCCCATTAGCTTCAGCTCCTTTCCCAGCAGTACTCCGTGGACTTGGGCTCCTGAGGAGAATTTTCCTGCTCTGGTGACAGATGCAGGCAGTGGAACTGAGAGGCTGGAGCACTCCTCTGACCAGAAAAGGCTCTGACAGCAGGGTCCCCGCAGTGAGGGGGCTGCAACCAAACCCTCCCTGGGTCAGCACTGACGGAAAATGATTATTACAGGAGAGGCTCTTGTCCTTCAATCATGCTGTATTATTTATGACCTAATGATTGCCCATTGACTAGCAGGGATTATACATTCCTGAAGATGTTTCTGGGTGAATGAAAGGGCATTAACCTCATTATTATCACGTCCATGCTCATCAGAGGCCATTAGTCGCTTCCTCTCAGCTCCCTAGGCTCTGGTGTAACTATCTGGTGTCATCTGCTGCCTGTCACCTGCTGTCCCACATGCCTGCCCTGGCTCCGTCTCCAAACATGGGGCCCATTGCCTCATCTCAAACCAGTTTTGGATGGAAAAATCCACTGGAGTTGGCTTTGACCTCAACACCCACCTCTGTGCAAAAGGCTGGAGTAAGAATTTGCTCCTGGCTAAATATCAGCCCACATGGTAAAAATAATTTATTTTTTAATAATTAAGATGATGGGCTATAAATGAACGTTTGCTTTGCTGAGCTCTGGGAATTCACAGGGAACATTTTGAGCAAGAAACATTTTTTAAAATTAAAACCTCCCTCTCCTCTTCTTTTCTGCCACTCCTCTCATACTCCGTCCCCAGAGATGGTATTGCTCTCCTTCCCACACTTAAATCATAAAAAGCAACACCTAAACACAACATTCTAGGAAATGCTAACAACATTGTCCATATCTCACTAGCTCTGAAACACTTCATCTGGACAGGTTAAGTTGTCCTGTTCCCCTACATCCTCCCCCTTTCTGTGCTGCTCCACACCTCTTGCCTGTCTCCTTTTTGTTTACATCCCTTAATTCATGTTCCCTGAAATCTGTACCCATACCTGCTTCCAAACACAAAGACAAAAAACTTTTCAAAAATCTTGCCTGAATGTTCTCCATTTCCTTTACAGTTCAAAATACTTAATTCTGAGATAACCAGTCATCCTTCCCTTTCTCTCAGCTGCCAGCAGCTGCTGCAAATCTTCTGTGCCACTTCCCAATGTGGAATGGATTCAAATCCTCCCAGACCCCGGAAAAGAAACAGACACTTGTACAAAACCAGTAATGCATCAATATGTTTTTGGCCGTTGCAATCTTTACATCTGGACTGCTAGAGACGAACATCCAGCTTTTTTTTTAATCTGTAGACTCTGGCCTGTGGAATAAAGTCAGGACCACTAAAATAAGGAAGCAGAGAAAACACAAGCAGGATGGAAAAAGCAATTGTACATGCTATAAACTTAGAATCAGGTGAAAGCAAATTATGGCCATGCTCACTGAAAAGATAAGGACACAGTGAGGGAGATAGACTTATTAATTATTTGTGTTATGGTAGCACTTAGAAGCCCCAATCCTTTATCTGGGACTAGCTGTACTATACATGGCAAACACTTAGATATATCTTTGGGTACTGGAACAGAGTTTTAAGAAAAATGTGCAAATGCTTTCTTCCTTCACTTCAGCAGTTTCTGGTTTGTTAATGCTTTTAAAGGAACCTCAGTCCACCATCAGACTCATTCTGAGCAGCTCACAGGATGGTCTAATCGGTCAAAGAACAAATTATTCAGCATGAAGGCAGCCTGCACTCAGGGCTGAATTGGGCAAACCCCAGGAAAGCCCCCAAAGTGGGCACGAGCTGCATCCATCGCCATCCACATCCCCTGGTATGGAGGACAGAACGCTCACTGCTGCCAACAGAGACGTTTCATCCTCATTGACTCCTTGCAACTTTGATTGCTTTTCTAATTAAGATACATTTTATGGTAATCTACCAAGCCCCTTAGACTAAATCACTCACTTAATCTGTTGTTAGTGCCCATATGTTTACAGCTTTACAGCCTGCTGCAGCATATTTGCTTCGCCACGGCGCCGGGGAGTTTCGGTGACAGATGAGGCACTGCAGAGCCGTTCAGGTGGCACAGGGCTCTCCCACCCACCCAGCCTCTGCACAGACAGATGCACAGACAGCCCTGACACACACACAGCGGTTTGGAAGAGAGGAGAGGGAAGGCACAGCACTGCAGATACCCCATGCTGATCACCTGTCTCTTCCTCTGTCTCTGCAGACGTGCTTAGCACGTCTTTCTCATTTTCTTTTCTTTCCTTGCCCTTTTTTTTTTTTTCCTCCAAAATAAAAGGTGGCACATGACAGGAGAGGACTACTGAAGAGTTTCACAGTACTGTCACGTCTCTGGCCCCAAGAGCTCATTTACCAAAGAGTTTCACTGCAGGTGCAAGGGCTCTTTGCAACATTTTGGTCACATCTGCAAACTAAGGACAGGCAGAGCCAGACCCTCCATCTACACTGGGCACTGAAGGAAATAAAGGTTGAGCAAGCTCCATGGTTCTACAGGGGGGTGTGTCCCCCTCCTCAACCTCACCTGCAGCCCAGACACACCCATGGGCCCTTCCAGCTTCTTCAGGGTGGGCACTGTGCCACCACGTGTCCCCTGGGCTCCAGCAAGCCCGCCTCCTGTGCACGGACACACGGCTGCAGCGCTGGCAGGCAGCAGCTTCATCTCCTCATCCCACATCAGGCTGCCCACACTGGCTCTGGATGAAGGAGCAGGGATGCACTGAATGGAAACCTGGCCCTTCCCTGTTCCCAATCCATGGCACAGCTCCCAAATGCCTGCATCCCACAGTGGTACCTCAAGCTCAGGAGGGGCCCGGAGACTCCAGTTCTGCTCAGACCAGCTGGGCTGAGTCTCCAGCCCACCATGCACAAACGAGTCAAATTCATAATGTTTGAAACTACTTGTGCTCAGCTTGCTGAGGGAAAGAGAGCCCACAAGCAAAATCAGGAAAAACCAAACTCCAGGTTAGGTTGTCATCTATCATCCTACTTCCACAGAAAAATACCCTGGAAAAAAATGGTCATATAATTCTACAGGAACTCTTAATAAAGAGTAACATGAAGAATAAAGTACCACTTGCCATCACCAGCACTGACAGGCAGCTGCTACTCAATATCAATACAAACACCTTTCCCCCTTTAGAGTTTCTATTGATCTGAACAGCATCAACAGAGGTGAGGAAAGTACTCATTATGTCTTCCAAGGACTTAGCTAAAAAAGGAGTATCAGACATCCAGAAGGAGACAGATATTTAAGAAATCAATCTTTTAAAGGGTTTATGGAATTTCTCTAGGAATTGTTTGAGCTGCTAGAGGAGCAGCCAGGAAGACAGATCTCAAAGGAAATTAGTCTCCTGGGATCCAAACACCCCTAAAATAATGTTTCAAACCCCTTTCAAACCCTGATGCACCTCCTAGCAGGGTACAGTGATGCCTCCATCCCACTGGCACAAATCTCAAATTTTCAGTCCCAAGGCTTGCAAAGCACCACGCTGTGAACCTGTCCCTGCAGTTGCACCAAGCCTAGTTTGCACATCAGCCTGAAGTCATGTGGGTATCACACTTCTAGGGAGGGGATGGAGGCTGCTCCAAGGCCTGAGAGCTGAGTGGTGGTGGGTGGTACTGGGCTGGGGAGCAGCTGCCCCCAGACCTGCTACCACCAAGTAGCTGGAGATGAAGGATCTTGGAGATGTTGCAGCATGAGGATGGGCAAAAGGACAGGGACAAAACCCTATGAAGACTTCTGTATGTATGACATGATAAGCAGGGCAAGCTCACCTGTCCCCCTGAGTTGAGTCAGCCATACCCTGTAGAGATGTAGGGCTGATGGGATCATTTCTGCTCAGCCAAAAGCTCCTCTGCAAGAGAAAGTCTTGCAGCAATACACTTAACCACATTTTCACTTTGTGCCTTAAGTCCCTTGGCTGCTGGCAACCTGCCCTCAGGGACAGGGATGAGACTTGGCCCTGCCTGCAGTCAAACCAGCCATTTCAAGCCACTTTTCCTGCTTCAAAGCTATTAGGATGAGATCAACTCCCTTCCTTAATAAACCACAACCTGTCTTCAGGGCAGTCTGGCACCCCTGCTATGAGGAGTTATGTGGCACAGGAAAACCAGGCCTTTAGTTTTGCAGGTTAGGAGCAGGAACTGTGCTTTTCAGCCCCCTCCCCTCCTGGGTCATCCAAATATGTTCTCTGACCATCGCCCTGCTCATCTCAAGGACTGCACTGAGCCAGATACAGGGTTGAGCAAAGTTAGAAATGCCCAATGCTGTCCTCAGGCAAGCAGCATTATGCTTAGAAAGTGTGTGAGACATGCATTGTTCAGACACCCATACCCTCCACACCTGAGGAGCTAAAGAACTGTGAAAAAGACAATTATTGTTATGTACCTTGATCTCTTACATGGTGGCACACGGCACATTTTGTGTACCATGTTTTCTGTGCCAAGCACACGCATTCAAGCGATGCAGCTGCTCTAAATATATATGGTCCTTATGAAACAGCAATCACAAAAACACCAGAGAGCCTCTGAACTGAGTGCCTATTAACTGCATTTTCAGGAACAAAGCACAAGGGCTCGCCTGTGGAATGCCCTGGCTGCCCATGGGATGCTGTGTGCCAGCACCAGCGCAGCCCAGCCAGAGGACAGACCCAGCAGAGTCCGTGAGCCACTGCTGAGGGGCACACCACCAAACATTCCTATCAGCTGCTCTTCAAGCAGGTGAGAAGGCACATGAACTATTACATTAAAAAAAAAAGGGGGGGGGGGGGCTGTGGACAATTAAAGCTGTTCAAAAGCAGCTTAAAATGACTAAGCAGTTATTGCCAATCTGAAATTTCTCTCACATTTTAGAAGAGTTTAGCTTGGGCTTACACAACATCCTTACTTTCTCCTGTGGGTTTCATAAACTCAGTTACAGCCTTTTAACATCTTATTAAAGTATACTTCATATATCTATTAGCATACCCTGGTATCATGAGAGTAGCAGACTATTCTAGGTTTAATCTGTTGATTTTCTGAGCAGATACATACTCAAACATGTTCTCATAGCAGCTCCAACGTGTGCTACAGCTGGAGTTCTTAAAGACTTCTGGAGCATCAAAGCTATTGACTCCCATGGATACGGTTCAAGTATGAGAGAATTAAACTGTCAATAAATTAACCAATATAATGCTGTAAACTCAAGTATTAGGTAGTCTGAAAGTATTAAAGCTATACATCTTGTTTTCCTCAGCCTACTATTACAGTCCCTGACTTGTGCTGCCTGGAAAGCTCACCAGGAGCTGTGATGGGAAGAGAGAAATAACTGCACCTCGCTGTTATTCACAGGTAACAAGGAGGTCTCCAAGTTAACCAAGAGGGCTGAGGAATGAGGCTGCTGAGCTGTAAAAGCGAAGGCAGGGAGCAGAAAGTCAGAGCAACAGTCTATTGACCTGTACTAATGCTGTTACACTCTGAAAAGTAAGCTATTTTCTTAATTAAAGATTTTATTTCATTAACATATTTTGATGAGGAGCATGTTGCTGCCAAGCTGTCATACTTTAGATTGATCTAAGGTAATAGGCAGTCAGATTTCATATTTCAGCTTGATCAGTATTAAATAGCACTTACTGATTTTTTTTTCTATCAAATATTGCAGTATTATTTTGGAGGCACTTTTGATTTAAAATGCCAGAAGGAGCAAAATAAGCAAGAATTCCTTTTCCCTTTAATCATCATTGTCAATATTTCTGCAGTAAAATGAAGTGCAAAACAAGTTTTCAAAGCAGGCATCCCTCTCTGCAAAGCCAAATACAAACTGAAAATATTTCAACATATCTAAAAATCACAGAACAGTTTGGCTCAGCATGAGACTACAAAGAAACCAAGCCTAAACACAATTTTGTGGGCTTCACGATTCCTGAAAAACCCCACTTCTCCCCCAGCCAGTACAGCTACACAAATAAATAGAGATGCATATAACTTACCGGAGCAAATATCACCATACACATTTACAAAAGGATTTATAATCCAACTTGCGTCTCCTGAAATAAAGCAAGGTTTGTCTCATACTAAAAATAAAGGCTCCCAAAAGCTTCTCACAGGAGAGAGAGAGAGAGAGAGAGAGAGAGAGGGAGGGAGAGGGAGCAAGCGAGCATCAGCTCCTTGCCTCGCTTTTTATGAAGCAAATAAGGAGAGCAAGAAAATCAATGCTGAGAGAAAGTGAGATGATATACCAATCAGGCAGCAGCCTCAGACTTGTTTGCAGAGGGATGGCAAAATGCTCATATTATTAGACACTGACTACACACAGCCTGAGTGGAGGAAGCGTTTCCCCTCGGTGAGGGGCTGATTGCTTTGTTGTGGTGCAGGTACCACCAGGGTGGGCTGGGAGATGCAGCCCCTTCCCACCCGTGCTAATGCAGCATTGCTTTGGCCCTCGTGTGTGCTCCACAGAAAAGAATCAGCTCACAATTTCAGGCTGAAGTTGAAAAAAGCTTGAAGATCCTCCAAACCGTCATTGGAGAAGGGGTTCTTCATTGTGGGGTTTGGGGGCTGTTTGGACTCTGTTACATTTTGAGATGGTTTTCACTGTACTTCACACAGCTGCTCTGCAGCTGCAGCAAGGAGCCCATCCAGAAAGGGCAAAAGACTTCTCAAGTATCCCATACCTTCATGTGTGCTGAGCTCACCCTGTGCTTGCACAGCACCACACCTCCAGAGCGTCCTCCTGGAATTTGAGCTTTTGTCCCTTTTTGTGTATCAGAGAAAACCAGTGGGAAACCCATGGGTTGCCTTGCACCAAGAGGGAAAATTTTTGTGCTATTAATCCACCCAAACAAAACCTCTGCTGTGCTGTATGTGTGTTGGGAGGAGGAGGATGTACCAGGGGATGAGCTCAAGCACTTGTTTGTCAGCCGGACGCACTGGTGGCAGCCAAACACCACTTCTTTGGGAAGGTGCCACGTCTGCTCCCCCCAGCAGCTACACACAGACACAAACCCCAAGCTTGTCACAGAAAACTTCCTCACAAGAGAGGTTTCAGGCCAGTCCCACATCTCTGCTCTGCGTTCAGGACATCAGCACAATAAGAGCAGGAACGGATCCCTCTTGGAAGGGTGTTTGCTCTGCACTTACCTGTGCTCCAACACCACTTGGTGTAACCAGAACTAAACCATACTGTGCTGTTCATTGATCAGTGCTGAGCTGATCACTGTTTTACCTTCTTTTCTACTCACAGCATCAAACATTTACAAATACATGTGACACAAGGCAAATTTCCCTTTTATTAGGAGACAGAAGTTACATGCTGGTATACAGATACACCTGTGGGGTGACAACAGTTCTCTGCACTGCAAAATTGGAGTACAATTGCTTTTCACGAGCGGCTTGGGATTTACAATAAGTGCTGGAATTCACAGGGAAAATCCTGAAGACAAAAGCAAGGAGGCTGAATTCATCTGATAATGCAGTTTATCTGTCGGGGGCTGGCACTTCTAGCACAATCCAGGCACAAGGGAGGCCACAACCCTTTATGAGCATAGTACTCCAGGCCCCTTTCCCACAAGCAAGAGCTGCACAGCCAGGCTGACAGATGTCACTGCTGTCGATGTGGCCCTGCATTTCCAGCAGATACAGCCTGATGCTGGTGGATGCTGTAATGTGGAGATGCTGTGATGCTCAGAGAGTTCCTCAGGCTGAAGCACTGCTCTGCTGCGTGGTGCATTTTTGGAAAAGGAATCTAATTTAACACACACAGAAACATTCACCAGCTACCTGCACACTGCCTGAGCCCCAGCCACGAAGATTAAACACCACAGTGACTCTGGTCTGCAGGACTGGGCAGTGTTTTCCTCCCCCTGCACAGTGAGCAGCCCTTTGATTCCTTATAAATGGAGGCAGGAGCTGCACTCTGCAGTCACGTTCACACTCCACGTGGTCAAAGGTGACCAAGGACCACATAAAACTTACCACCCACTGCATCAGCACAAAGTGATGCTGGCTCTCCCGCAGCCCTGGGAGCTCTTCTCCAGCCTGCGGGTGCACATTGGTGGAGGATGGCAGGAGGATACTCAGCTTGCCTCAGCTCCCCAGCTGATGCATCTCACTGCTCCTGGCCTTCTTCACTGCATTCAGTTCTCCAGCTGGCACTCAAATGCGCTGTATCTCATGGTGACCAGCCTCTTGCTGCAAGGTGTGAGAGGAAGTGAAATGCAAACACCTCTCATTTCATTTTCCAGTGAGAAAATTTATTTTCCCTTCCCACAGCTAACAACTGCTTACTTAAACTCACTGAAGTCTTCTGAAAACTTTGAAAAACATACATTAAAAGAATTTTGCTGAGCTGAGAGTTGCCATGTCTCAGCCTTCTAAAATATGTGTGCACCTGGGCACCTGTGTGGGATGTAGGGATGCAGCTTTAGCCAGAGCACAGTGGGTTGCAGCAGATGAGGACCTGTCCTGTCACACACCTGCTCTAAACAACACTGTAACACAAACTCCACAGGATACAGAAACCAAGGGCTGATTTTTTTCTCTAACTGGTAACACACTGTGAATGCTGTGGATCAGTTCTAACACTGCTGAAAGTGAATGTGCTGGTGTTTGCTGACAAGGCAAAACACTCGTCAGGCTGCAGCAGACCCTGCAGCACTGCAGCCTGGTCCTTTCTCCAGCTTTGTTAGATTCCTTTTCCAAAAATTCATCTGAAATACTGGATGGGGTACATGGGATCACCAAGCACAAGAAGAGGTGCTGCCAACACCAGCACTGCTATGCCATGTCTCTGGGCTGTATCAGAGCTTTTTACTTCTGATTTTTGAGTTGGGGATTTCAAAGCAAACTAAAAAACTTCCTGGGATTTAAGCCCCAAACAACTCTAGGTATTACTGAAAAGCAGTATACATCTAACAGATTTGTATCAACTCTGTGCAAGGTTCATGGCCAGTGTTGCTGAAAGGGATGCAGTGACACCAGCAACAGGACAGGCAGCAGCCTGGGGAGAGACTTATCCCCAGGTATAGCAGGACTCAGGGGCGGCATCTGCATGAGGACAGCTCACAATTACAGATGTTGGAAAAGGCCCCATAGATCACTGAGTCCAACTTAATACAGCACTGCCAAGTCCACCACTAAACCACATCACTAAGCGGCACATACACATTGTTTGAAAAATTCCAGGGACAGAGGTTTCACCACATCTCTGGGCAGCCTATTTCAATGTTTGGCTGTCCTTTCAGTGAAGAAACTTCTCCTAATATCTGGCTTACCACCACTCTTTGCTGTCTCTTCTCACCATCCCCCAACTCATCAGGGAATATGCAACACCCACATAGCAGAAGCAGGAGCCCAAAGGCACTAACTACCCTCAGACCCTCTTATTGCTCCATGGCTTTATTCTTAACATGCTTGCTCACATTACCCCAGAATCCCCGTTCATGCCTGCTCCTGCGTGTGTGTGCAGATGTACAGACACCTCTGAAATCACACACTGCACTGTGGAGATGGAGTTTCATCAGTCTGGTCATGGAGCACCTGAGCTGGAGCTTTTCCACATCAGGGTCCTCAGCTCTGCCCAAGGCTGGATTGCTCCCTTGCCCTGCCCAGGTAAAGCCAGAAACAGGCAGCACCACCAAAGGTCCTTTGGACCATGCTACTGCATCGGTGGCCACTCTACATTTGGATAAGTTAATTAATAACATTAAAGCGTCCACCCCAACCTGTGCTGCAGAGAAAGCAACAATCACAGCAGCAGTGGTGTCCAAGAAGGCTGGAGCCTGGCAGAAGGGCTGGAGCCCCAGCTGGGAGAGGATAATCAGCCTACCTGGAGCTGCTGCCGTTAACAGCCCACCGGTACAGGGAATATTAAGATAGGCTGCCTGTTTGCCAACAGAGATTTTCACATTTCCCTTTCAATCTTTATCTAAATTTGAAAAGACAGAAAATTAACGAAATCTGAGATCTATAACTGGAAACCATTTGTTTTTCTTGTGGAAATGGAACGTTTCCTAATGAACTTCCCCTCCCCCTGTGCCACTCAGATCCGGATGCAAATATTGCTGCGAGTTTATCAATCTGCGGCTTGTTTCACGCAGTTTGCAATGCTAATGAGTAAACCAATTTTGACATATTATGTAAGCCAGTTTCTGAAACAGAGATTCTTGGCAGGCCAAATGTAAACACAGACACCCTCTTGCATCCAATTTAAATGAGCATGTTGCTGAAAGCACTAAGGGCTTGATTCTGTTGACTTATTCCTGATTTACTCCAGTGAAAAAAATAAGGGGGGGAGAAGAGAAAGAAAACTAACAAAAATACCCCTTCAGTCCAATTACTAGTGCACCAGCAATTCGCAAAATGGATCTAATTTTGTAACAAGGAAATGTGCTGGAATAAGCTAATACAGGGTGGTGACTCGGGCACTGTGTGAGCATCAGCACAGCACACGCCCGGGAGCACACATGCCATTCCAGATGGAACTGAAGGGGGAGATGACAGCTCTCCTCTCCCTCATCCTCTCAAGCCAAAATAAGGTCCAGGTAGTGGCCCACGGGTTGGACCAGCCCCAGAAGGTGACTCCTTCCCGCCTCTTGCTCCTCCACCAGAGCTTTGCAGAATGATGCTGCCTATGGGGGCAGCAGACACAGCCCAAGAGCAGCATCAGCTGTTTTGAGCTGACCCTGTCCCTCACACAAGGGCCAGGAGGAACCCAGAACACGAGGGAATATTTGTTTCAGCACACACTTCAAGTTTGCACTTCACCAGTGCATGTCAAGACCCCACGCACTAATCACTGCCTTGTCCACCTGGCAATGGGCCCCAACACAGAAAGTCAGACACTGTGATTCATGGATTATAGCCACTTTTTAAAGACTAGCAGCAGAAAAACATGCTGGAAGGTATGCACTTTGGATGGCAGACTGCACCAACCAGCAGAACAACTCCCAGTGACACAGGGATGAGCTGAAAGTCACAGGCTCTGAGGTAGGGGTAAGAGAAAAAAAAAAAAAAGAGAAGGGATATGTTTCTAAAAGCCCCTAATAAAAAAAGGCTCTACCAGAGAGATGAACAGGATTTTATTAAAGTGAGGAAGGGCCGAAATCAAATCTTTCATTTGCACTTTTCCCAGTACCATCTGGAGCATTTGCATCTGCCAAAAGCATGGCACATTTCTTCGACTAGTGGAACCACATGGGGTTGAGGCAAACCTGGAGGTGGCCTTTGCCCTGCTATCAGCTCTGGGCACCTCCACAGTGCTTTAAAACTGAAACACGTGCATGAAGTTGAACTGTGATGTTCCTGCCATGACAGAGAAAAAGCAATGAAATCAGAGACATGCTGTGCTGTGAGGTCAGGTGCGCTGCCACAGAACATATTTATTGTGTGTCAGAGATCCCAACAGGCACCAGAGCTGCAAAACACCACCTGACATTAAATTACCTGCACAACATCACAAACAGGATATCATTTATCATACCTGATCTTTTACATCACAAGGTAAAGGAGAGCAAAAGGAAGAATAGTTTTAATCTCCAAGCAAACATCCCGAGCTTTCAATGGTGAATGCAACCCTGAGAGTTCTTCCTTTTGTGCTGTGCTGCACTTTCAAGCGATGATCATAAGCAGCCAAATGCCACACATTTGTTGGCTCATTAAGTTTCACCCTGTAAGTTTAACAACTGTGTATTTCTAAAGTAATTCACGTTTTTATGCCATAAGAGAAAACTTACTGCTGTCTAGACACAGAGGGAAAAAAAAAAAAGGACAGTACTTGAAAGGAGGGCAGCAGACAAGGCAGCATCACTTGGGATGTGAACAACAGGGACATGAGATGTCTGTACAGCCCCAGCATTGCAGGGCACAAATCCCAGCACTGCAGGGCTGTGGAAGAGCAGCAAAGACTGGGAAGAGAAGATGCCCTGCAGATCTGAGGGACCTCACAGATTTTTGTCCAAGCCCAGCTCTTTGCCAGCCAACAAACACCCCCACTACTCACACTGCCACTCCAGCACGGAGCCCAAGGTGGGAGTGAAGCCCAGAATCACATCACAGCATGGATTCCCATCCCAGCAGGGAGATGAGGGCAGCAAACAACCAGTGCAGACTGATGTGCCATAGCACCTCCCTCCAGCCCTCCTGCTTATCTACACCTGGCACATTACAGCAACAGACAGGTAAATGGGGATTTAATTCCTAACATCTCATTTTTTTACTGTAATTTTAAATGATTTGGAATAACTCCTGTGGTTAGAAGTCCACCTGTTATTCAGAGTTAGTCAATTTGGAAAGCCCTTACGGTCCATTCAAGCATCCCCTGGATTCCTCATGCTCAGAAGAGTGTAATTGCCACTCCTTCATTGCTAGTGCTTTCTGCATTTTTTTTAAACATTGTCCCATTTCTGCATGTCTTAAATACCAGATACTAAAACCATATAAAGAACAATCAGAAGGACAAATGGATACTGACTGGATGATGAAAACAGCACGAAATAAAAGAGAATTGGATTATTTTCTGTTATAATTTTTGTAGCTACTTAACAGGAAGAATGGAAAAATCTAATTACTGTCAACTGTAAGTTTTCAGCTACCCAGCCAGCAGCGCGCTGTTATTAAACTACTGTATAATTGCCTTTTTTACTCTGCTTCCCACAGAAGTTGTGTTATTTCACTCATAGTTAAACTCATAATATTGGCTTCATAACTAATCCTGTCAATCGAAATCCCCAGGGGCTGGTGCAAGGATAAAAATAGTAAGGAGTTGTTTCTTCCCTCAGTTTTCTCTCAAAGCCCATTTCTGCAGGCACTGGGGCTGCAGCTCAGCACTGCCACAGACCTTGGCACTGGCCTGTGGATGCTGCTCCTATGGCTCAAAGGAAGCACAGAGGGGAGGGACAGCTCCTCCCAGCAGGAGATTCAGTCCTTTGCACTGTGTCTGTCCCAGGAAAGGCCAGTCCTGCCCATCTCTCCCTCCTGACCCGGGCAGCTCAATTAAGATTTTTGATGTTGCACAGTTGAACCCCACCTCCAAGCCCAGCTGTGACTGCCTACCCTGGGACTTCTTGCCAGCCCTGAGGTTGAGATGACATTCACAAAGCCTGAGGATACATGAAAAACATGGGTTTTCTCCTTCCCCAAACACTGGGACAGAATCTGACATACAAAGCCCCACCAAGACACCCAGCTACCTGTTCAAGCATCAAAGATACCCACTGAGATGTCTGTTTGGGCTCCAGGATCTTAAAGGTCTTTTCCACACTAAATCATACTGTGCTTCTCCAAGATAAGTACAGTTTGTCTATGCATTTACAGGGAACTGCAAAAAGCACCAGATTTTCAGCCATCCAAATAGTTAAGGTCTGTCTGAACCCTTACTTGTTCCCTGTACATCCTGGATTGATGTCCCTTGCTAATTCACAGCATGGTCCTTTCCTGGAGATGGCACTGGATTTGCTGTAGAAGACACAGCCAGGGTCTCCTGCCTCTCTCCTTCAGCATGTCCTTCCTTCCCTGTGGGATACTCCTCTTGCCCAGGATATAGAGGGCCTAAACTCACTGCTCAGCTCAGGCTTGGGATGAGGTGATTAGGGCTGGAAGGGGTGATGGAAGATGGATTTGGCCTCACACTCAGCCCTACAATCTGAATCTCTGGAGACAACAACCCTGTGCTGGGGTTGCTCTCTGGTGGGCACGCACAGAAACTGCTGAGAGCTGGCAAGGAAAAGATGGGAAACATTTCCCAAAGTGGTGTCCCACAGGAAGGTGCTCACGCCAGGAGGGACCCAGTGCCAGGGCTCTGCATGCACCTGGACCAGCTCCAGAGTCACCTCTCTTGCCTGGAGGAGTCCCTCCCTGTGCTGGGACTGACACACACAGACAGACAGGAGCACAGAGCACATCAGCACACTCACTGCACCACCAGGTCCATGTGGGAATCATGGGAATCTGGTTCATCTGAGGTGTTTTTCCTCCTGGGAGAACCATCCCGCCTACTACAGCCAAAGACAGGGGGTACAGCATCCCAACCTTCACTCAGCCTGCTCCTGGAGCCATCCTTGGGATGGACAACAGCAGTGTCCATCAACACAGGAGTGAGAGAGACAGCGTATTGGTTTAAAAATGTGTAAAAAAAAATGCTCACCCTTTCTGCCACCCCACAGCAAGGATGGACCAGCCCCAGCACAATGCTCTGCAGCCACACAGGAAACTACTGCTTCCTGTGCCAGCCTGAGACACCCTGACCAGAAGTCCAGAGGGACCTCAGGGTTAAAAATCTCTTGTGTGTGCTGTGAAAGCCCTCTGGGAAGACAGCTTTTCCCTGAGCTGCGTTACTCTGTCTTCCCCCCATCACTAAACTTGCTTCACTGTTTAAGACAAGAAGATAGAAAAATCATTTTTGCTGTTGCTTGGGCTGCCAAGAAGCACCATGGTGCTCCCAGGCAAACCAGGAGAGCTCCCACCATATCCAGCCTGGAGAGCCCTGGTGTTCCCGAGGGTTGGGGGACTCCTTGGCTGACAGAGCACTCAGCAGCCCTGAAATTTAAAATAAACATGGCCCAACACAGTGTTAGATTTCTCACCTATGGTGTTTGTGCAAATGAACTCTCAGGCTGACAGACCTCTCTACTAAGAAAGCTGCAAAGACACAGAGAAACTGTGTTATGGCCAACGTCACCCTAGTGGTGGCACTGCCAGTGAGCTGCCACCTCCCTGCCAGCAAGCAGAGCCCACAGCCTCAGCTGTGCCAGGCACAGCGAGGACACAGGAGGGAAGCACCAACACATCAGGGCTGAAGCAAAGCATGACTGAGAACTATTCCTGTGTCCAAGTACAGGAGGAGAGTAAAGGACAAACAAAGTAAACAGGCTGTCAGGCACAGGAGCAGCAAAATCTCCTACTGTTCCTACAAGTGTTGGTGATGGCACAGCACACAGAGGAGCTCATAGTGACAAAACAGATCTGGTGGCATGAGCCAGCCTGCCTCAGTGGAGGTGACAACGTTTGTCCCTCCTTTGGATGCTCAGCCAGGTCCTCAAGGAGAAAATGGCAAAGCAATCACTGTTATAAACATGATGAACATCCTTGGGGTCTGATTCTTCATAGATTCAAAACCTGCCAGAGCTCCCAATCTTCCTCCATCTCCTCTTGACTATACTACTTGTGGTGTGTCCATTTAATTGTCAACTCTTCATCCTCAAAGAAGAGGAACAAGAGTCTCAGGCTGTCCTTCTCTCCTTGTGAAGTGACACAGCGTGTTGTGATGAATTTCCATCAGACAGCAGTAGATCCTTCAGGATGAATCTGGAAGAGGAGAGCACAGGCTGTATAAGCAGCGGGTAAATCAAGGCCAGCCCAACTTTCCCATTTGCACAGTGTCCCAAGTATGCAAGAAAACGTGTAAGGTCTCTGTATTCCACAAATTAAAATACTATGGATAAAAGGATGAAAATGTATTTCAAGTGAGTCACTGGTCAGAGAAAAATGAAAAGGAAGTACATTACTGCTTCCATAAGTTCTAATTATCAGTGGCTTTTAGATGCAAGAGCAAAACATACATTTAGCTACCTATTTTTCATTAAACATAGTTCAGTCAAAGAAGCCATCAACTTTCCTAGATGGAAGTAATTAAGGAAAGCACAGGCTCTTGTGTGTGGAGACAGGAGCCTTCCCTTTGGCAAATCATATGCTCCCAGATGCATCCAACCCACCAAAAGATTTCAGCCAGCTGTTAGCCCAAGGCTTGTTCCCTGATGTGGGGCACCCTGCTGCTCCAGCAACCAACCCACGCACTGCTCCAGCTCCATGGGACGTGCAAATCCTTCCCCCCTACATAACAGCATCCATTATGGGAACAAAATACAGCCGCTTCTGAGAAGGGCACACCACGCCACAGACACGCCCCTGTGCCAGGCTACAGGGCAGAGGAGATGTCTGTAGGTGTCCACCTCATGCTGCAGGACACTTGCACTCGGCTCTGTAATGGATGGACTTCTAGTCACACCCAAAGACATAGATGGTCCCTTCTAACACAACCTGAGACCACACGGAGAACAAAGCTGAAGGAAAGCAAGGGCTGGACCCTGTGGTGAAAGGTTACACCTCTCCAACTGATGTCCCCAAAAGTGCAAGTGTAGGATGCTGTGCTGGGGACATCTTCAGTTCTGTCTGAGACATGTTGACCACTGCATGTAACAGGGGTATCTTGTATAGTCCTGACGTTCACAAAAATCAGTCATGCCCCTAACAGAAAGTAACACAGCCAATGCAAACACCAGGCAATGCCTTACCTGAATCACCACCAGCAAGGCTCTTCCAAACTTCGGCTTCAGGAAGGTCAGGGGCTGAGGTACTGTATTTCCCCTGTGAACGAAGGCGAATGGTGCATTTTTTAAGTTTCACGTTAGGCAGCCACACAAGTGCTTTAGGTTGACCTTCTCTGTGGATTGCAGAAGACTGTTCTTGTCCAACCAGCAGAGGCTTTCTGTGCAAAGCAGCCCACTGTCCTTGGGCTTTTGCACATTTTGTGTGTGTAAGATTCAAGTATTTGTTATTATTTCTTGAAATGAGAACCGCCCCCTGAAGCAGCACTTGGTTTACATAGAAGACAACATTCACCCACACTGGTCATTTCCAGTAAAGTATTCCACAAAAGTCAGGGTGTTCAGTACATGCTTGTTGGCAATTTATGCAAATCTAGTCTACAAATAATCTTGACAAATAATGCTAAGAGTGAATTTGAGCTGAGGCTGTCTGAGATCGCAGGTGTTAGTTAGGTTATCAGACACAGTGGGTGGCATGTTAATGTGTTCACATCTTAACTAGTGGGTATAAGTGAGAGGCTTGATCTACAACTGAAAGAAAAAACTGAAAGAAAAATTGAATATAGAGCACAACAGATATTGCTGAACAGATTCGCATGTGGGCACTTGATTTATCACAATGCCTACATAAATATGTATGGAGCAACTGTTTCAGAGAGGCCCCATGCATGGACAAGTCTGTAAAATTAGTTTTCTGATCTAAATATTAAAATTGGCCCTTGGCAAGTAATATAAGTAATAGCCTCTTACAAAATCACTGTTTCAATTAATTTTACTGGCATCACCTTTATCTGTGCAAGAAGGTGAGAGAAGCATCAAACAGGCCTGAAAGCCAGCAAAATAAATTCAGAGTTATTTTCAAGAGGTCTGCTTGTCTCATAGTTAAACAAATGCACCATGAGATGGAAAAACAGGTTTAAGTCCCATCTCTGCCAGGGTCTAATTTTTCTGTGTAGAAAAGTAGGATGTATTTCTTGCAGCAAACACAAAGCATTTTCTCTTACTTCAGTGAACAATAATTTTTTCTGAGCAGTTATATCAAACAACTTACTTTTTTTTTGCATTCTCCAGAAGCTTTGTTTTACTGCAATTGTCATTGTTTAAAAAAAAAAAACAACAAACCAACAAAATTAAAGAAAATACCTTCCCCTTCCTTAAACCGATTAGAAATGTCATTCACATTACCCTGTGGAAGTGAATTGAACAATTCCCAACAGCCACTCAAAAAATACATAATCACCATAATTACTGGTGGCATCTAATTAACATTCAGCTTCCTTTCTACAGCAGCTACAGCTGGACAATCCATTTATTTCAACCTAAAACCAATGCTCTCCTAATTATTTTCCATCTCACTAAGCAGCCCACCTGTGCCCATTTCCCCGACGGCTCCGTCTGGCACAGCGCGAGGGCAGAGCCTGGTGAGCTCAGCCTGGAACAGCCTTGCTAACAACTGCCCCATGCAAACACGGGGACCTGCTCCTGCTAATTACACAGCTCCTGGCTCTCTCAGCCTGCTTAACCAGGATTCACAAAAAAAAAAAAAAAGGCAAAGGCGCTGCAAAAGGCTGCAGCCACTCCAAGGGACTTTGTGCTCTGGGTTTGACAGGACAGGGCAAAGGATGAATGAGCCCATAAAATGCACATGCCTCTGGTTTCATGCTGTGGACTGTCTTCCAGAAGGGCATGGGGTCAGGGTGGGCCCACCAGTGGTCCAAAAGCCTGGCACATCCTGGTGCTGGTCTCCAGGCTGGGGCAAACCCTCTGCCACCACTTTTGCTCTCCTTCCCTGGCCACTCTGTTGCAGCAGCAAGAACAAAACTGCTCAACCCAAATACTATTTTAAAAATAAAGACAGCTAGGGATTACACAGATGCAGCAGCCTGCTTTTATGAACTGCCCAGTATCAGTCACTGAATAAAATAAAGTACATGCAAATCCACGATACCTTAGTTGTTTCTGTCTACTTCTAGCCCTTTCTACCTCTGTATCACTAATCAGGCAACTTTTAAGTTCACTTTTATTTTCCACACATACATCGCCTCTTGTTAGGAAAAGTAATGCCTGCTGTTGCCATCCAGACGAGTCGAACTCATTAGCTCTGCTTCCTTCCCAAACTCAGCTAAAAACTTATTTTCCTTTTTGCTCATTCTCCTCTCTCTTTGCTATTATGTTTCTAGTTACATTATTTCAGCCTGTAATGATTGTAGCGCTCCCAGGAATGATGATCTGCAAAATTATCTTGTAATTGCATTCATATTTGCACTTTCATCATTACAACTAAATATATCAAGGGGGATGAGAAGGAAACTGACAGTTACTGGAGGAAGCTCTGGCTGAACTTCTCCTGAACTCAGGAATTACTAATGCCTCTTTCTTTCCCTTCGCCCCCACTTTAACTTGTCAGCTCTAGGGTGAACCTCTGAAGGCACCAGGAGGCCTCTGCCCGGCCCAGCCAGCTGGGTTCACAAAACCCACAGTGACACAGTGTTTACCCCCAGCCAAAGTGGGTAAGACAAGTTAATGACGTTCAAAATCTGTGGGGAAAAGGCAGGAGCTCAGATAGCACAATCTTGTAGATGTCACTTGTTTCAGAAATCAAGGAGAAAAATACAGCAGGTAAAGAAAGGTCATAAGAGTTGTCAGAGATGGCCTGAATGTCAAGGGAAAAAAAATCAGTGCATGCATACTGGAAGGTTATTTATGCAATGGTCAAGTAGTTATGGTTTTGATACCAAGGTAAGAACTCCAAGCACCAGTTAAGATCAGAAATTCAGTATCTTCAGGCTGCGCACACAAATTTTTCTCCTCCTCATCACCTGCTGGAGCAGTAAAGTGCCCCCAAATGGAATTGTCCAGACTTCCCCAAACAAATTTTCAATTCCACAAAAGATAACCTAATCTTGGCATCTGACCCGTAAAACCTTTTAGATATGGCCTTAGGCAGAGGACCAAATTTTATGAAAATGCCCTAATTCTTCTCAGTACAAATCAGGCTAAGATGAATCAGAGAATTGAAGTCCCAGCATTTGTTAAACTCAAGAGCTGCCCACGTACTCCCCTGATTGTCCAGGAGCACTCATGTTTGAAGGACTAACTGCAAACCAATGTATTTTTCTTTGCAATTTTTCCAGAAAAGAATTTAACAGTTAACACAAAGACCTCCAGCCAGCAGAACATTGCTAAGGCTCCCCAGGTGAACCTCTTGCACCTCATTTACCTTCCTGGTGAAGCCCAGGTGTGCAGACACCTGGTTTTTGGGCTGCTGGGCTCCCCACACCAGCCAGGCTCACACCTCCCACTGCACATTATCTCTCCTGGAAAGGGCACTCAAAGCATCAGCAAGGAAAGAGCCCTTGCAAACCCCAGAAGTTCACACCAGGCACAGCAGAGGAGGGTTGGGTGGATTCTCTGGTGTCCAGTGGCACATACACCATCTCCCCAAGTACTCTCAGCAGGGGCAGCATGGGACTTGGGAGGTTCCACTTGTTTTTTTATTTACTTTTACAAAACTTCCAGAAATGCAGATTCTTTGAAGCCCCACTATCCTACCCCATCAAGTTGAGGCTGTCCAGCAGGTTCACAATGTATTTGTATACCTTGTCATGTTGCAGGGTGCCAGCCACAACCAAATTACTTCATCTGATGCTTGAAGACAGGACTTACAGATGATAAAACATCTCCTTCAAACTAATGGGCCTCTCCAAAAGCCAAGCAGGTGGCAACTTACTACTTCCAACCTCAGCTAGCACTCACTTGCACTCCTAATTGCTTTTAGACTCTTCTTGAGGCAATTAACTCCCTACCCACCCCCTGACATTCACTCCAAAAAGGAGTTCCCAGTTTACTGCCACAGGGCTCTGCACTTGGATCTCAAGCTTCTGTCTTTATTCCCTTTCCTCTGCAGGGCTCTGCATGTGTTTGTGTCTGGGCATGCGTTTTCTCACCCTGATGAATTCATTATTTATGGGGCTGAAAGAGCAAAGCTGCTGAAATCATTTAGCTCTTCTGCATGTCTCCCAAAGGCATAACAAACATAATGGAAAAGCAAATACCAGCCTAAGTGGGGTTGTTTGAGGGAGAACACAGAAACGAACGTGGGGATGCTGTGCAGCAGGTATGCAAACACATGCCATGCTTTTCTGTCTGGCGTGGGGCTAAAACCCTCCTGTCCTGGTTCCAGCTGCTTGTGGGGGTGCCCAGAGCAACCTGGACCAGCACAGGTCAGTGTGCTCCAAGGGATGCTCTGTGCTCCCTGGATCTCTGACATGTGCAGCTGTACCAGATCTGGCAAATGGCACTAGAGGGCAGAGCTGTTTACCCTCAGCACATCTGAGACAAGGGAAAAAACCCACGACTTTCAGGCAGCTTCTGAATTCTCCACAGTCCTGTCCAACACCAGAAGCCTGTTAATACACAAAAGCCACCAAATATATTTCCACTCAGAGTGACAAGCATAGGCATTAAAGAGCCGACGAGAGCCTGCAGTTCCCTGCTCTGTCCTTACTAAGACTGAAGACCTGGAGGTGCATGACAGCCTCCTGCCAAGGCAGCAGCAGCTCTGCCTGGCCTGCCCTGGCTCTCTGCATTCCAGGGTGCACAGGGCAATACAAGTAACATAGGTCCCTCGACAGCAGAGGGAGGCATCAAAGCCCGTTCTCTTCCCATCACTGATGTGGATGAAAAGGCTTTACTCATCAGGAAGCTTTGATCACAGAGACCAGAAATTATGGACCACACTGACACACTGCTGCCCAGGCTTGCTGCTAAGCATCTCAACAGATGGAAAGTGCTTCCAAACAAGTGAAACCTTCAAGGTTTTAGCTTTTGTTCTGAGCAGATGACCAGAGGCTGAGAGAACCACTGCAGGTGGGCAAACAGAACTGTTTGAATGCACATCTACCCCATGAACCACAGGATTTACATTCCAGAGAGTCCCTCCAACAGCCACCACTGCATCTCCAGGACCTCAGCTCACTGCACGTGGCTCAGGAGGGGCAGGGGGGACTGCAGTTCCCAAAACTGACACTCTTGTGCTGTCACATGCAACGGTTTTTGGATGGTATACACTTGCTAACTTCAACAGACTTTTCCACGGTGTCCCTGGTACTGAGAGCTCCCTTGGATGAGGATTATAGCCTCAAGAATCCCACTCCAAACCACTCATAAATCCTTTTCTTATTATTTCCGCAGTGCACACAGTGTGCTCTTCTTTATTATTATCAAGATCAGTCATCCTGCAGGCCTGTTTACTGTTGAGTAATGAAGCAAAGGACTCTTGCCCCAGCAGAAAGTCACTGCTCCTTCCAGAGTCTAAGGAACTTGTTCATGAAGTACCACACTGCACCATATCCCAGCTCTGCTGCCAATGAGGGCACTTCCTAACAAAATCTCTTGAGAGGGGAAGGAAAATACCTGCAAAATACAGAGCACAGTGCATTAATGGCTCAGGCAACAACTTAGAATAATGTTGGTTATCTTAATAGCATGAAAAGTCTATTAATATTTAAAGAGAAGGAAGGAAATAATACTGGTTTCAGGTCTCAGTCACATTTTGTCCCTTGCCACAACCACTTCATTCCACATCTCTTCCTCCTGGGCACAGCCTGCATCTTCTTTGCAGAGGAAAAGCACTGCGTTGTCTTATTTTTGTGCAGAATCTGATTTCAAAGTCATCATCGCAAAGAGGGCTGAAAGGACCCTCAGAGCACAGGCCAGGCAGCTCTATCTCTTCTGGCAGATGTTTATCTAACTTTTGACTCTCAGGGACTGCAAGTCCACAACTTCCTGGGGCAAATCTACCCCACTGCTTCTCCATTTGCTTCTTAAAATTGTATATCCCTTAATAGCATGTCTTCTCCTCCCAACCAGCACAGACAAGAGAACTGCCCATTCCCTTCCTCTCCTCTCTGCAGCAGCCCAGGAGAACTCATATATAATCTTACCTCCTTCCAGTTACCTCTTTTTTCATGCAGTAAATAGCCTGAACTCCACAACTTTTCTCCTCACAGCCTCTACTCTCAGTTAATTTTTCGTGTCCCTTTCCTGACTCTGTTTTCCCAACTATCTCTTTCTTTTAGGATGAAGCCTAAAATGTGATAGTTTCCCAGAGTCTAACCAGCATAGAGCAAGGCAGTAAGGACTGCCTCACCTGCACATCACTCAGCTCTCACAGCTTGCTGTAGCTCCACACACAATCTGGCCACTTTGCAGAAGACTTCTTACTTCCAGTCTGTGAAGCACCCTGTCCTCATGAACACCCTTCCTCAAAACTCCCCTTCCTGCAGAGTCCCATTCCAGGGAACTTGTGATGCTGTTTCTGTACCTTCCCAAAGGATGCTTGCATGAAATCAGAGGGCTACAGATATTTTCTCAGCATCAACCTCATCCCTTAACTTACCTTAAGAAGCAGCCTAGCTCTTTCCAATGGCTACACAGAAAAATCAAACTACACAGTACAATTTAGTAAGCCTAAAATCTCCTGATCCCCTTTCTCACTGACTTACCTTGTGCATGTTTTCAGTCCTGCCCCACAGATCTCTGCACAGGAGTTGTAGAGAAAGCAACAGCAAGGACCAGGCAGGTCTGGCTTACCTGAGCACATCACCTCCTCAGCTCCCACTAGCACCAGCCACTTGGTCAAAACTGCTGCTCCTTCCCTCTCCCTCCCTTAAAAGCAATGGCTGTACGTGATTCCACAGTGGTAATTAATGATGGACTCCTAAATTTTCACTTGGGTTGACCCGAGGTCAGCTGCACTGACCCCAGGCATGCTGGGCTGGGTGATAATGTCCCTGCTCACAAATCCCAAGTGCACTCCAGGTGTGGCTGTATTCTTCCTCAGCCCATCTATCACTGCTCCTTGCTCCTTCCTTGGACACTGGCTAGCCTCACCAAGAGGCTGTGCAGAGCAACTCTGGGGCTGTGTAAAACCTGAGCAACATTTAGATTTGCAAGTAAAATATCTTCACTCTCTCTTCTTAACTATTTAGCATGCAGTTATCACCTTTAAATACAGTTGGGCAGAGAATGAAGATGGACACTATTCCTATTCTTCAAATAGTTACTAACAAATTATAGTAGTATACTGATATTAGAGATATTTTTTTCTCTAGCTACGATCATCCTCTAACTGTGACTGTGGCTATCATGTGCACTCGTGTTGGAGCACTGTGCCGGGCTCACTGAATTTACACTTCATCTCTGAGGTCTGCTGCAAAGTCCCATGACCAGCCTGAAAAAAAAAAATACTTAATTCTTTCATAGATGCTGACTCTGAAGTACAGTAGATCACTCAGAAAAAAATCCNTTTTTTCTCTAGCTACATGATCATCCTCTAACTGTGACTGTGGCTATCATGTGCACTCGTGTTGGAGCACTGTGCCGGGCTCACTGAATTTACACTTCATCTCTGAGGTCTGCTGCAAAGTCCCATGACCAGCCTGAAAAAAAAAAATACTTAATTCTTTCATAGATGCTGACTCTGAAGTACAGTAGATCACTCAGAAAAAAATCCCCAATTTATGAAAATTGAAAGTGATAAACACTACATATATATAAGTAATAACTGAGAAACAATTTAAAGCATATAAAAGGACTAGTTCCCTACCAAGGAAAACACAAAATACTAACACTCCTGCATAAAATGAAATTAAGCCAAAGAAGGTTTAAGCAGCATTACAAAATCAACATCCTTTTAATGTTAATGGCCAAAACTGAACCTGGTTTCAGCCACCCTCCAGGTTTTTAGCATATTTTAGTAATTCTTTAGCCCAAACATATCTGCCAAACCTGCCTGGATGCATTTACAACAACTCAGATGTGGTTGTGCAACAAAATATCTGATTTGCACATGCAAATTCTCATGAAGACCATAAACACATGATTGACATAGATAATTTTTTAGAGTATGCTCAGCAGCTGACAATTTAATCATTTTAAGGGTAAAACAGCCTTTTTGTTACTGCAAAACACAAGGCCTGTCATGAGGTTATAAATGAAACACATAAATTGCTATCTGAGGAGTATGAACTATCAAAGCCAAAGAACACCAAGGCCTGGATGGATTTAAAATAAGAGCAAGGCTGGCATGAATCAATAGTGGTAAACAACAATTTAAAGGACAAATCTCTCTGTGTGCATTTGACTATACATATTACCATATTAAACACGACATTTATAGAATCACAGAATGAATCACAGACTGGTTTGAGCTGGCAGGGACCTTAAGGATGATCCAGTTCCAAGCCCTCTGCCATGGGCAGGGCTGCCACCCACGAACACACACAGGGATGTGACATTTCAGCATAGCTGGCCATGCAGGAGGATCCTGTGGAGGAGATGTGCAGGTGCCATTTCATGTGAGGTTTCCCATGCCCATAAAAGCTGTCCCTCCCAGAACCTGTGGATGCAGCCAGTGTTGCCTCCCATGGCAAGGAGGAAAGGGATCCAGCTCGGGGTCTCTGATGCAGAGGATCTGGGCCATTGGGCAGATGATGGACTGTTCTCCCCTTGATCATCCCTCTGCCTCGTATCTGCAACTCACTTCTTCTCATATGGCTTCCAAGTATTTTTAAAGAATTATCTAGTCAGCTGACATTTTACCTGACAATCACCTTGTGTCTGCAAATCCGGAGAGTTAACAGACCTATATTCTTCTATCATGAAAATATTTTAAAGTTCAGGAATACAAACTTTAATAAACAGCACATTCTGTATGAAAGAAAAATAAGTTGCTTTATTTGTAATCTAACCAATTGATTATTTTCTTAAATATTTGCATAGTTTTGTTTAATTCTGTA
>VYZR01068941.1:21344-38461 GCA_013400675.1 Oxylabes madagascariensis
GCGCGCGGGGCGCGGTGCCACGTGTCGGCCCCGCCGCCGCCGAGGGGCGCCCTCCCCGCTCCCGGTCCCGGTCCGGCCCCGGTCCCGGTCCGGCCCCGCTGTGTGACGCCCCCTGCAAAGCGCTTCGGCCCCACGGCACAGCAAAGGAGCAGAGTTCCCTGGCGCCGTGCGGAGCGGTACTTTCTGAAACACCGCATGTAAATAGGTGGTGCTCTTGGCACCAACTAATGACTGGAGTAATTAGGTAGGATGGCGTAAGCTGAGGAATGTCGCTTGGGGAACGAATGCTGGCTCCAGGACTCTAAGCTGTTAGCTACTTGCCTTCCGGCTCAGTGGGAACGGTGGCAATCAACCAACAGAGAAGCACAGAGTATTGAGCTGGAAGGGACCCACAAGCATCCCCCAGCTCCTGGGCCTGCACAGGACACCCCAAGAACCCCACCATGTGCCTGAGAACTTTGTCCGAACACTCCTTAAACTCTGGCAGGTTCGGTGCTGTGACCGCTTCCTTCGGGAGCCTTTTCCAGTGCTCAGCCACCCTGGCTTGCACTGTGGCACTTCCTCATGCGCTCCACTTTCTGGTCACCACAGCTGCTGCACCAAGGCTGTAGAACTGTGGGGAATTCTCCTCCGAAACCAATTCCAAAAAGACTATTAAAGCATGGAATAGTGTCTTCCCAGTCTTGCATTTTGTGAGATCTGCATCTAAAAGTTTTTAACTATAAGGAAACTAATTAAAATATTCCTTAACAATCTATGTCATCAATGGAGGGAGGCCAGAAGTCAGCAGGAAGATCATAGAAGCTTCAGGATGCTCTGCCTACACGATAACGTACCATAATCTACAGTTTTGCCTTGCACTAAGGTGGAAAGACGAAGGGCAAAATAAAACTATTTTATTTATTTATAGAATTAAGGTTGTTCTTGCAGCATGAGCATCTATTCCCTGCACGAGATGGCAGTATAGAAACTGTCCTGATGTGTCTGGAATTTGCACTCTAAGAAATCACAGAGCAACTTGAGGGGAGCTTAATACTTGAGTCCTGTGTCCAGTTCTGGGTCCCTCACTTCAAGAAAGACATTGAGGTGCTGGAGCATGTCCAGAGAACGGCAACAGAACTGGTGAAGGGTCTGGAGCACAGGTCCTGTGAGGAGTGGCTGAGGGAGCCGGGGGTTTAGCCTGGAGAGGAGGAGACTCAGGGATGACTTTATCCCTTTTCCATAACTCCCAGAAAGGAGGGTGTAGCCAGGTGGGGGTTGGCCTCTTCTCGCAGGCAATCAGCAACAGCATGAGAGGACATGGTCTTCAGCTATGCCAGGAGAGGTTCAGGTCGGACATCAGGAAGAATTTCTTCATGGAAAGGGTTGTCAGGCATTGGAAGGAGCTGCCCAGGGAGATGGTGGAGTCACCATTCCTGGAGGTGTCCAAGGAATGACTGGTCATGGCGCTCTGATCTGGTTGACAAAGTGGTGATCGGTCAAAGGTTGGACTCAATCATCTTGGAGGTCTTTTCAAACCTAAATGATTCTATAATTCTACTCTCTGGTTCTAACTTAATGAAACAGTCACTGTGTGCTGTGGAATTAGTAAAATATCAATCCTTAATATATATGATCCAGGAAGATTTTAGGTTTGTGCTGAAAGTTGGGCATTGATGGGATTTAAACTGCTACTCACAAATAGTCAGGTTTGCTCATAGACAGCTATGTAATATTCAGAGTTTAATTTGTTATGGACTGTGAAACTCAACCAGAAATATCATTGCTATCTCTAAGATTTCATTACTCAGTTGAAAAATCAGCTGAACTAGTTAGTGTGTTGTAACTCTATGGCCATCTGGAGATTAATATTGTTTGATTCTAAAATACTTCTCATTGTTTCTACGCACAGTGTCTTTCCATGTTTGTTGCTGTTTAGACAGATCCAAACAGACATGTCATAATCCCAGGCATGTATTTGTACCTGGATGTTCTCGTTAGAGCCTGTGAATGAAAGTGAGAAAAGAAGGCTCACGTGGAGAGGAATTAGCTACAGTGAATAATCCTCAGTCCAGAGGCTCTTAAGAGAGTGCAGTGAATTCTCCGTGAATTCTCTCTCTGTGCACTTCTGAGGAAGGTCAGTAATCTGTGCTGAAGAAAGCAAGCCTCAATGAAAGGCAACTTTGTGACATTGCAATTCTGGTGGAAACAGAAAGCATAATATTAAAAAAATACTTTGCAGAACTTGGGACAGCAGCAGTTTGCCCAAGTTTGCCCAAAATGGGAAGTTGCTTCTAGTGCAAAAGCAGCCATATGTTTTTTACTTATCTTGTAAAAGCACTATCCTTGCCATTATCACTTCCCACACACCACTAGCTATTTCTTTACTGAAAATACAAGAGCAGCTACAGCTACTGTTCTTACAACATTTAAACCAAAGATTCATGCTCTTCTTAGGGTAGACAATTCCGTCTCCTGAAGAAAGCCCGAACCTTTATAAGGAGCTCACATCCAGTTGGCCTGTAGCCTCTTTTTATCTCTAAATCCAAGGTCACGTAGCAAGACAAGCTGGAGAAGTATGTGTAATTGGATTAACTGTGGTTAAGAAAAACCCTCATACATTCTTGAATGAAAACAGATCTATGATGCACGGGTCAGTAAAATACACTATACATAAAATTACTTCTAACAGCTAATTTTTGTCTAAAAACTTTTGGGTAATCTTTTGCTTTTCAAAGCAGCTGAATTAGACTTTGTATTATTGTTAAATAATGGTTGTGTCAGATTACAGCAAATGGAGCAACCACAGCAGTTTCCTGTTCTGTTATACCAGTAGATTATTCATTATGCATATCCCTGGTGAAAAATACAATCAAACTTGTTCTCTTTATATGGGGAGGTTTGAACACAAGTATTTGATCAATGTTCTTTGTTAAGATGCTCAGAGTATATTTCTAATGAATGTGCTAAATTAAAGATTTTAATATTAATGACTTGTTCATTTCCTTTAAATGTAAAATAAATCTTGTCTCCCCTTTTTCTTGTCTCCACTATTCATTCAGAAAGCTATGATATAAGCAGGATATTAGGTATTGCTTTTACTCCTACCTACTGCTGTCAATTGAAAAAGAAAATGGACTACATGTCCTAAAATAAACAGAGTAATTGGTTATGACATGACCATACAGCTAATAAGATAAGAATTTAGAGAATATGTGAAAGGTAAGGTGGTATTGTAAGTTATTTACAGTGAACTTTATAAAGCTTTTTACATCAAAAGCAGATGTATGTCTTTGAGTTCGGTACTTCCACTGCCAACATCATCCTTTCCTTTTCTCTTGTCTTCACCATAGCTTTCATTTTGCTGACTCTGTTGTACTGCACCAAAAAGCACATCCTTTCTGCATTTGAAACTGTTAAGAGAAATACACCTTCAAACCTCTTCTATACAACTAAAGAGTAATTGGGGTGTGACTGGGAGTGAGTTGGTAAAATAACTGACGTGAGTGAGCTCACATCAATTTCCAGGGAATTATGTCAACCTCTGTGCTTGAGGTCCAGGGCATGGATGGCTGATTTGGCTTTTGTTGGTTACTGAGAAGTGAAATGGTGGCTGTAACAAGGGCAACTTTATTTCACTTGTGGTTTTGTGAGGAGAAGTTTCCTTTATTTATTCATTTATTTAATATGCATAGGTGGTTTCTATCCTTGTTGCTTCTAGGCTGTGTTATTGCATCCAGATGGGGATACACCTTGATCTGGTCAGGAGCTGGAGTTATTGCATGTGACTTGAGAAGGAAGGAACGTGCTTCCTGTGGTATTTGAATCCTTTCCAAACTGTGGCTATTTTTTAGGCGTGTTGTGACTTTCGGCTCCAAAAACCTGAGGGCTACATTGTGCTGTGTTTTATTTTCCACACATCATCCGAAGCTGGATAGCTTGGAAATCTGGATCTGCAGCCACATCCCAGATCTGTATTTGTGTTGGAGTACTAGGGATTCCTCCCCCCTTCCTATGGGCAGCAAATCAAAGCCAGCTGTGCAATTGTAGCCAGAATAGGCTTTGGAAGACGCATGGTCAGGCATTTGTTCTGCATGATTCAATCAACCAAACAGCCTTGAATTAGGAATATAACACAGAAGGTTGCATTTCATGTGCTTGATCTCATTCCCGTGTGTGGTTGAATCTGGACCTGTTTAAAAGCCACACACACCAGCGTGGCATAGAAAGGGCAGATGAGAAAGCACAGAGAAAGGCTCCTGGATTGAGCAGATAGTGTTCCTTGGCTGCAGCAATGGTTATGCCTTTTACAGCTGCTATTGAGGAAAGCATGAGTACAAGGGACGGTTTTTGATCAATGTGTATACTTAAACTCATTTGCAAATGGCATACAAACAAAATTATCCAAGCCTTCGTGTCTCTTACAGCTAAAAAGGCACATCCATTGTTTAAGCAAGCAGAATGGTGTTCTGTAGGAGAAAGATAATATTTCAGAATAGAGCCTATGTTGAAGAAGGCTAAATTCAGCAGCCATATAGGAAAGAGGATTGCATTCTGCACACAAGGTCATAGGTTATTTATATTTAATATGTGACATCTGGCATTTTAAATAATTTCCTTGGCTAATTACCAGTGCCTGGGTGAAATATGAACCTTCTGCCATTGGGGAATTAAAAGCAAAACAAAAACAAAAGTAGATTGCACAGCATTGGAAAGTTTTCTAGCAAAATTAGGAGTTGTTCTAATTCAGGCATTAGAATGCACAGTAGCAAAAAAAAAAAAAAAAATAGAGTACAAGACAGTAATTTGACTGAACTTTGATAATTTTTTGGTGAAAATCTACAGTCATACTTTTAAGATTTCCTATGTCATGACTTAGTTACAGCACTCCTATCTAGATCTTGAGCTTGGTGTTTGATCAATGGAGCATTTGTAATAGCAAGACTACAAAGTTAAAAAAAAAAAAAGATTGCCTACAAGGTGTGTGTTGACAAAAACATACCCACATAAAAACTTAATGAGGTCACAGTCTCATTTAACCATTTTACAGTTTTCCCCAAGAAATTTCATCGCTCTCCTAAACCTACTGCAGTCATATTAAATACACTTTATTATATTTCTGTTCAATATACTTTTACATTAAACAATCATTGCTTTGCTTTATTGTTTGTTTAACATGCCATGTAAAGCAGACATTACTTCATAAAGTTTGCTGCTGCTTTATATTTCTAGAGTTCTACAGAGCAGGTTGCAATCCTCCCATTTGGAGGTTACCATCACACATGTTGAAAAGACTAGAGAGTCTAGAAATCTGGCACTGAACTGCATGGCTCTCCTCACAGACTTTATATTATAGTATTTTGCTTTCAGATCATCAGATAAAAGCAAAGTAAAATTATCAGCTGCATTATTGCTGATACCAGTATATAAGGACACTCCAGGAACAAGTACTTGCTTCTGAAATGATTGCTTTTACAGATACCTTAGAGTCTTATTACAAAGCCTAAAGTGGTTTGTGAGTGAAATCAGATGACAACTGAGATTGCTACCAGAACAAGAACAAACTCCTTTAATGCATGGTGATGTTTGCATAAGATAAATATTTGTGGAAACTCAAATGAGGTCTCATAAAAGCTCTTAGACTTGAAAAAAAGACTAAGATGGCATTTTACTTACTTTCCCATATTTTAATTTTCATTTTTGACTGTTCAGTAGCCAGACAGTCCTCTTGTACAGTACTAGGATATAGAAAATATGGGCTGTGTTCCAAGCTTCCCCTTTCGTGCAGTCTAATTTTCAGACTTCAGAGGGGCACAAGTAACTTGCTATTTATATAGACACAAAACATTGCCTTCGTTTCCGTCTAAGGTGAGGGTAATACAGCTTCTGTTCCTCTTTTCACTTAGATTGCAAATGCATCTGAGTAAGGACTCTCAAGTCTGGAATACTTCTGATACAATCCATTTGAACATTTAAGCAGCCTGGCCAGATGATTTGGGCTGGTATTTCTCTTTGTACTGGACAAGGAGGAGCATCACACAACCGTTGTAGCAAAATGGAACCCGGGTCCCTGAGCCTTTAGCTATTCTATCCTAGGATCTATAAATACTATGGTCCTTCTGTGAAGTGGTTCTGTTTTGTTCAAGTGTAATGCATGTACAGTTAAAGGTGCAATGGTTTTTCTGTATTTCATATATATATTTGATATCCTTTGATTAGCTTAGGTGTAACCACAATCTTGTGCATAAGTCATCCCTCCTTATATACTATAATTTAAAAAATGATACATAGACTTTTCTTATCCATAAATTAATGTTTCTTCATCAGTATCTTAATTATCTTCAGGGGCAGAAAAAGAGTATTTCCCCTCATTACAGCTTTTCATCATAATTCAGAATATGCAACTAGAATAAATGTATTACTAAACTTTTCCTGATGTGCCTATTCCCAGGTTTCCATAGGAAGCCTAATGGGCTCTCTCTTGAGTGAGCAGGACTGTCAGCCTTGTGCAAACCACTCTTATGTCCTTGACTCAGATCAGGCTAAGCCCACATGAAACAATAGGTTCCAGTGGTGTGGAAAACTTTAAAGGCTCCCTGGCAGTTTGGATCTTGGACTTCCACCTTTCCTCTGTGGATCCATTGTGCAGTCCTTAGAGCACATAATGCTCACAGCCCTTGTGTCTGTGCCTATTGAGCTTTCTGACTCAACATTCTAATTTGGACACAACAGGTTTCAGCTAGAGGTAACACGTGGAACATGACTGCCATACCCCAGCTGTTGCAGGTGCTTATGTGTCTTTTTTGCTGTAATCCATCCCAGTCTAAAGTCAAACAGGCCAGCCAGGTGGTTTACGTTTATTTTGCCTTTGCATGGGAGTAGAGGTGGTGGTTTTCATTAGCTGCTCTTGCCTCTCCATTTTTTCGTTGATTGAGTTTCCGCCTGGCTTGATGTCCAGATTGCAGCATGTAAGAGGGCTGATTCTTCTTTGACAGAGCAAGGGCTGGGAGCTTTAACTATTCAATTTGGTCACAAAATCAATCCTCATTACAGTTAGTCATCTGATATGCTGCTGGTCCTGATCCTTATCTTTCTACCCTAACCCCTTCCCAAGAACAGGCTTAACTGCATCCTCTATCTCCTTGTATATTGGCAGAGTGGATTGGGATAAAGGTACTGCTGTATATTAAAAATTTATGGAAAGTAGAAAAGACAAAACACAGAAAGGAATAACTGATTAAATTGTATCTCAGTATTTTTCCTAGCTGAAGAATGAGCTATTCAATTAATAAAGTGATCCCAGTCAGCTCTGGAAGAATATTACTCAGTAAAGGTTCACCCATTTAAAATTAATTTAGTTTTGTTGTATTTGCAAATCCTATGTATTTATTCATCAGATATACATATAAAGAATGGTTTAGCTGGTAATTTATATTTAACAAAACAACAGAGTTTAAATAAATGCTCACATAAAATGGATTTTTAACATGTATTCAAACTAGAAATTTTCTTTCAAGGGCTGATGTCACTTAATCATCGAGCAAAATCAAATCATCTGATCAGTCCTTTTGCTTTCATTACCAAAAAGGCCACAGATGCCTGAATATGCACAGATCATCTGCCTACAAATACAAAATAAAACGTTTGACCTGCTGCTTACTCCTTTGGAGACCAGGGTCTGGTGCTCCCATATGTTAAGAAGAAATAACACCAATAAACTATAAATGTTTTCCCATTAAGAAAACCAGTAAGAGAAAAGGCTAAACTTGTTAAATTCAACATTATGATATTATTTAATCAGTAAATAATTCTATGAGGTCTGTACAAAACTTAAATAGATTACCTTCCCATTAAAAAATGGAATTTGTCTAAAACAATTTTATAATCCATGACATTAAGAGTAATTTATGCTAAAATACAGAATACATCCATTCTAAAACATGATACATACTTTGGAGTGTTCAAAATTTTTTTCTTGTGTATTTCATTGCATAATGTTTTTTTGAGGCATTTTAGTTGTTTGACTTTGACAGACTGAAAATATGATCATCTGTACAAAATGTCATGTGCCTTTATAATTTAAAATGTTGGCTAGTTAACATTTAAAGTGTTCAAGGCTGCAGTGGCTCCTGGGAAAAACAATTAACCATTCCGTTTTATTTTTATCCAGTCTGACTTTTTTTATAAAGCATTTTTGACACCGAGGTTCACAATCTTAATTAGATTGTGATTGATTAATCAGAAAGCAGATAACAACTGCAAAATGTATCATTAGAAAATTGCTCAGTGTTCAGACTACTCTCTAATTTTGTCATTTACTTCTGGTTTCTATGATTTTTAGGTTAAAATATCATAATAATAATTACATCTAGGTAGCAACATTTGAGAGGGAGGCAAAGAATACAAGATAATGGAAACTGGTCACCTCCACGATGATGGGTAAAATACAGAAAGGGAGGTGCTACTAAGTAGTTTTATGGCAATATTTGCTTTACCTTAATAAACCCTTTTACTGAACTAAATATATTCAGATAAGAAAAGGTCTCTGAAATCTGCTACTTAGCTTTCCATTTGAAATTAAACATACACATCTCCAGTTTTGCACAATTAAAAAAGAGGAAACAATCAGCCATGGAGTGGTTTCAGCTGGACAGGGACTCAGCAGGACTGTATGTACCCACAATCACTACAATGCATGACTTTTTTAGCATGTAGTAGCATTAAGCTGTCCTGATGGCTCAGCAAAAAAATGCTGAAGAGAACAACAGGTGCCCTTCTTGGTGCTCTCCTGCAGCAGACTCTAATCCTCTGGGTTTATACAGTTGTTCAAGAAACATTAAAAGGAAAAGCCTTCTAAAGCACCAGAGGCACCAAATGGGACATTGCTTGCTCCAAGTTGTATCTGTGTTAAGAAAAAGTGTATTTTTTACTTTAATATTTTTTACAGTAGCGCCTTACAAAAACAGTCCAAAAATGTATTAGAGATGCATATCACAGAATGCAGTTTTGTATTTATTATCACAAAGGGAGGGGTGTGTCTGCTACAGTATGACCATAAACTGAAAATGAATCTTTTCCAGTCAAGACAGTACATGAAAGTTATTCGTCTAAGCAGCTTCCAAAGTTGTAAACCCAGTTCAACTGGCTACCAGGCTCTGACTGTGCTTGGTACAAAACAATTGGTACAGACCAGTGAATCAGACAAAAGATCAAACTAAAAATAGTTTCAACATTGGTATTTATATATCTTCAGAGTATTAAAAGTAGTCTTACTGGATTTCTTGGAATTTTTCTCATTGGGGATTCCCTAGCAAATAATATTGAGGCTGTAATAAAATTGATTGTAAGAGTTTAAAATTAAGCTTTAAAATTAGTGTAGAAAACATTTGTAAGCCAAGAAATGTTAGAGCAGAACTTGAAAGAAGTCCAAACTTTTAAAGGCATAGAACTACACATAGGACATCCAAGCAATGTTAACTCTTTCCTACAGTAGTCCTTTAGTTGGAAAATAAATTTGATCTACTTTTTAATATGCTTTTAATCTGAGATCACAATCTCTTCTAACAGTAAATGATGTCAAGCATTTGGTATCAATGTACAGCATTTCTGGTGTCAATAACTTTCTGAAATATCTAAAACTCTTCTGTTAATTAACTGTAACGTCAATTGTCTGTGTGAGGCTTCATGTTAGGAAATAGTAGCTATATGTGGTTTATATCGCTAAGGGAATCACAAATAAGAAATCCTAAAAGGAAAGGAATGGTTGCCAGTAAACTGTACAAGACCAAAGGTTAAGTAACTCTCAGAACATGAGGTTACGGGTTGAAGTAGTTAAAGGGAAAATATCCCAGAAATACATTTCAGAAAATAAACTAATTAACCCATAATATCACCAGAATGACAGGTATTTAAACAAAAGGAAAAGGGTGGAAATAATTCCTTTTTTGGGAAATCTACTTCAATATTTATAACTTAACTGGCCCAGATATGACTCAAAATTAAAAATTAAATTAGAATTATGTAGGATTTAAATTCCTCTGTACTTAATATCCTTGCATTTTTCAGTAGTGGCTCAATTGCTCAAGAAAAACAGTGTTCTGGAAGGGAAGTTTTTGTATTTTTTCTGCTTCCATTCAGGGCGCATTTCTCTAACACCTTAAGCCAGCCTAATTTACAGTTGCCACAGCCTGGCCCTTCGCCCTCCCCGGGGCTGCTCGGTGATTTGTGCTGATGCGAGCACTGCGCACTAAGGCAGCTCAGGGACCCCAGCCAGTTAAAGGCTCGTGCTCCAAAGAAAGCAACTTTTTGTCTCAGTTCCCTGAGCTGGCTCATTATCCGGTAGCGTGAGTGGCACAGGGGAGGGACCTCAGCCAGCTCAGCTCCAGCCTTGTTCGATAGCAGGTCCTAGAGAAGCCCTGGGGCCTCAGCGTTCCGTGGTTCACCACCCCTCTGGGAGCCCCAGGGTCCACAGGCTAAAGAGTGACAGGAACTATAATTAGCTTTAGGCAGGTAGTAAATTAAACAGATGAAACTTCACCAAACCTGATACTTCCAACGTGGGCACAGTAACATCTTTCAGCAGAAAAGTCACTAATGGCCCAGCATGACTTGGTATAAGTGGTTTGCTAGAACCAGCACAGTAAAGGCGCACCGGGATCGCTGCTCCACTTGGACATTTCCCTGTGTGGAAAGAGGGGTTTCCACACACTTTCTTCCCTATGACCCCCTTGTATGAGAACTGCCTAAACTCACTAAACCAGATGGAAATGTCTCACTCACTTTTGCTGTGTTAATTTTCTGCCTGGGGCAGAACAAGGTGGGAATGGAGTAATTTTCTTTCGGAAGCAGGTTTTACAGCTCAGCTCAGCTCAGCCTGTGGTTGGGGATGCATGTCCTGGTGGGTTGGCTCGGGGAAGGGGTGACCTCTCCCAGGCACCCACAACTCACTCAGTGACACTCTCTTGCAGTCACAATTTAAATAAGCCACATTTAAGCTTAAACTGCAGATCTTTCCCAGTGAAAATCAGGATGAGACCTGTCTCTCGGTCATAACTGTATTATCTTCGTTTTCTTCACCAACAGCCCACTTGCCTATGCCTCAGAGCCAATTCTCTGAGGTATTTGATGGGTGTGTACAAGAGCTCTCTCATTGTACACCAATTTTGCAATGAGGCCACAACAAACATGCAAAAGACAGGGCTTTGCATGTAACCTTTTCCTGTTCCTCTATTGTTGTGTCTCCACACCTTCTCCATAAAATTAAAACAAAAAGAGCAATTCGTATCAACTGAACACATGCAGTTTCAAAAATAAGGTACGAATAAGGATGAACCTGTTGCTTCAACAGAAATTGTCAATTGCTTGCCTTGTGCCAAACTGCAGAGAGTGGGGGGAGAGGAAAAAAAAAGCTTTTAAACCATGGGATATCTGAAGGTTTGATCAAAGAATAGTGTATGGAGAATGAATTCAAGGCAGCAAAGGCATAATGACAGGTTCCTGACCTACAAGACTTGCAGGAAAAGCCAGCCCAAGTCAGGTACAGTACAGAAATCACTGGAATCGGTTCAATTTGACTGAATGCCAGAGCACACTCTAATCTAGGGAACAGAGCCAGACCTGACCCCATTTGCAGGACCTTTGTTGCTGTTTTAAACATGTATCTTTACTGTGCCAGATAACAAACCAAAGATGATATTAGTCCAGCAATTAAAGAATAATTAGCAAAAGAAGCAATGCTTTGATCTGTACCAGTTACTTAGACTGCCATTTATGCCAACTGGGGTGTATTAAGTACAGATTTTTCTCTAACAATGTTTTAATCAATTTGAATAAATAAATTAATTTAGGCTACATGATAAGTTATAACACCTAAGTCTCAAAACCTCCTCCCTTAAAATCAGCAACCTAGCCATTAAGGTAAATTGCAGTTATAACTGCAAGTATTAGGAAATAAATTTAATATTTTCATCTGTTTGTACTCTGAGGCTTACAAGAATATGGTGTTAGGCAATGCCAGTGTAATGGTTTGCTCCTTCCCTCTGTGTCCTGCGAGCATCCCATCTGCTCAGCTGCCTCAGCAGAACCATTTGTGAGACCACCCCATGAGCCACACAGAGGGAACCGACCCAGCTTTGGGGTTTATTTGGGGGGAGAGGGGAGGATTGCTCAGGCTGGGCGAGTTCCCCCGCTGTGACCCACGGCGTGGCCCCACAAAGAGCCGTGTCAGCATGCCGCACCAGGATGGCGCAGCGGCTGCAGTACGAACACAGCCCAAGGATGTCTAAAGTTAGTCCTGCTGCCAAGGGCTGCGTGTCATGAGACAAAACCACAGGAGCAGCCCAGCCACTGGCCATGCCCACGGCGGGCAGCAGCCCCGGAGAAACGCTCCAGCACTGAGTCACATCCACGCGCCCCAGGAGCAGTGAAACCCAGTGAACGAGCACATGAACGATGAACAGATGGCATCTCCAGGATAAATGCTGTGAATACATCACTGCACAGTGACTTGAGAAGAAAAGCTGTGATGAGGCTGATCGGTAGCAAAACTTGGAGTAAATATTGAGGCTTATTGCGAGTGATAAATACAGGGCTATTGAATTGTTTGCTATAGTATTTCCTCATGTTGACCTTTGTTTTAAAGACATTTTGCATTCAGTAAAGAGAAGGATAATCGCTTTAAAGGATCACTGTCAGAAAGATGTATTTGGAATAGTAAATCAGGAAAAACAGGCTAAAGCTTACTTCAAATAAGAGACAATCTTTAAAACACTTAGACAATCCATCAAATATTCCCCTCCCCACAATTCATAGCAGTAACTCTGAAAACAGTTTATCCACAAGGGACGATTGTTGTTCTAAGCCTTGGCCCTGATGGATGTATTTTTTAGTCTCAGATATAAGGAAAGCTACAAAAGGTTAAAAAATATGGGTATAGTTTAGATAAACATCTAAGAGTTTGGAAATTCATCTGAATGCTTTCTGTCAGAAAAAAATGTGCTGTAGTTCTTGTGAGAAAAAGGGTTATTTGTGATGTTGGCACTTTTATTTCTGTTCTCAGCTGGAATATGATGAGAGTAGTCAACCTTGCACATGGTGTTTTGTCTTCAGGAGTTGTGGGGAAAAAGTTCAGCTCTAAAAATAGAAGATTATGGTGAGACTTTTATCCTACATAAACTCACTTCACCTCTTGTTACTAAAAGAGACAATGGGATAGTAATGTAAAATTTTGCTGGAAAATGAAAAGTTGCATGCAGTTAAAGAAGAGAGAATTGTTTTCATTTTACAAGATTAAAAAGTCCCCATATATTCAACTTGAAAGACAATTTCTGTTCTGATTTTTAGTTACATGGCACAAAATCAAAAATGCCTCTCAGTTGACTTGAATTGGAACTCTGACACCCACCAAGTTCTTATGACAGTGCCTAGAGATGAAGCTTCACCATACATAGCAGTAGGACTGGGTCTCAGCAACGAATGGAGTAAGTAGTCTACCATCAATAAATCACCTCCAAAAACTACATTTAATTTCTAAAATGCCTTAGAAATTTATAATTTTTCCATTTTAAGTCATTTGGATGTAGCCTCTAATATTAGTCATGAAAATGAAACTTGAAATTTTAAATTACTTCACCATGTTGAAATTTTTCCTCCAACAGTTTTATATGACAAATACACATAAGTTCAGGGAAGGGCCATGGTGTACATGTAAATTTTGAGTGCTCTGCCTCACCAGGGGCAGCTGAAGAAATCACTTCTCTTCCATAATGGCAATTCTCCCTTTCGATAGATCAGGGTTTTTTTTATCCTGAAACAAATGGTTTTGGTTTCTATTTCCTTGGACTAGCTCTGCTGGGAAGCCTTTAACATTTCTAATGTCACAGACATCCACATCAACAAAGGTAACTAATATCTACAGGACACAGTCTGATAATGCTGCTTTTGCCAGTAGTTCTCTCTTAAACCATCCTTGTCTCCAGGCTCCTTGTTCCTTCCTTTTCTTTCTGCCTTGTTGCCCTCAAAGAACTGTTTGGAGGAGGGTGGCAATGATGTAGAGAATACAGGTTTGAACCTGCAAAAGCTCCCTGATCCACCTATAAATCAGACTTGCACTATTAGGAGATACCTACTTAAAAAGGGTCACACACAGCCCTCCATGGTCTCTCCTTCAATCTTTCACCCTGGATAAGGTTGCAATTTCACACCACTTTTGTATGAACAAGCTTGTTGTTACTGACTCTTGCAGTTTATTGGAAAATTAAAAATTAAAATATGCAGACTATTTTATATCCCCACATGAATGCACAAACTTCCAAGATTCAGTATGTTTGCTGTCCCCAAACCAGACACACAATACAGGTATTTGTATGTAAAAATTCATAGACAGAATTTTAAAGGCTCTATAACACACAAAAAAAGAACTGTTAAGCAGCTGCTCATTACCCACTGTTATGAATAGAGGGCTGAGTTATTGCTCCATATAATAGAGTACTTGTTTTTCCATGAGGTAGGAGGTAATCCCTAACACTTAGTCTGTTTACAGGTCATATCTGCCTCCCCAGTGATACTTCCAGGGCCTGGTATATTTTCTGAAGGGCAGTAGGACTAGACTAAGTACCTTGCACATACTGACCAGGGTATATGCTCCCTGTTAAGAACCTCTATAAAGAGATTCCAAAGAATATGCTTTTGTTTTAGGGAACAGAGGCACATTTTTGTTTTGCTCCTCCCCTACCAAACCTTTTCCTTCAGAAATGACTCTTGATAATCCTTCGTGCATGTGTTTTTTTAATCTATAGACAAAAATCTGGAGCCAGAAGTCAGAAGAAAACTCAAATGCATAAATCCTTTTAAAAGAGCTCCTATCTTATCTAAGCTTAAATAGATGTGGTAGGAACGTGGAGACTGGAGCCAACTGTATTATTTTTGCCAATCTGCCTTCAAGTGTGAATAATGTCCCAAAACTTTACATGCTTTCCTAGATATATGTTACATGGCTCACAGATAACTGTGTAGTTCGTCTGTCACCTATCCCAGCAGCTGTAAGAAATACCTGGACTCGTCAGGAAGACACACTGTTCAAGATGTCATCACCTTATTAATTTACAAAATAATAAATTCTCAGGAGCAGCATCAAAGAGTAGTGAAAAAAGATTAGTGTGGATCCTGGAACAACTTTTCTTTCAATTCTTTCCCCTGGACTTTTCCCTTCCCTTTGCCTTTTTCCATCCCTTATGCTCTTTGGGACCAGTTCAGTACAGAGGATTGCTCTGCAAACCTTGGCTTCATTCACAGCCAAGTAAAGCAAAGGATCAGACTCATCTGTCTGTCTAGAGAAATCAGAACTTCAAGTTTATCATTCAGAAATCAGACAGACCAAAAGGTGAACATTTATTTGGCCTCTGTATCATAAGGGACTTCAAGAATGGAGTTTCTGTCTTCCTTTCCTTGATCTGAGAAGGAGCATTGCTGAATTTGGGGACATGGTCTCATGCAGATGGTCCGTATTAAGAGATGAACTCCTTCACACCACCGATAGCTGCCTGTCCTCTCAGATCTGCCAGTCTGTCTACACACACATGGAGCCACTCCCTAATCTGGTTCTGTCAAAATAATCTGCTTTTTGTTGCAAAATATCAGAGAACCATAGGAAAGGAATGAAAGAAAAATGCTCCTTTTTGTCAGTTCCTGTTACTCCAGGGACTGGACAAGGTTCTCACTGACAGTTGGTTACCATGGTTATTAATACCTTGATAGAAAGTGAATGAATTCCATGATTTAGAAGAAAAGAGTGAAATCTCATTAGGAAACCCTAGGAATATCATAGGAGTAAGCAACTGTATAGTAGTTTCTTTAAAGAGAGGAACTATGGCCATTTGGAAAAAATTATTTATATTTAATGACCTGCAAAGCTTAGCCTCTGGCAGTTCTATTTTAAAAATAATCTCTTACAATTAAAACTAGTTAACTCAAAAACTGCTGCAAGATGAAATATGTTTGTTCTCTTGTCCGCACTTTGAATTGGCACAACTTTTCTTTGCTGCAGACTAACTCCCCTCCAAATATTAAATGCTGCAATCTTACATACATAGAGAAGAGACACAGGATCTGTTACCCAGTCAAGAAACAAGTCTGAGTGCCTTACTGCCAGGAAAGACAACTCACTTTGTACAAGAATGCTATTTGTCTGTTAGACATACCAGAATCCACTTAGCTTCCATTTCAGCTCATTTGTAGTTGCCAATATCTACCCTTTAAATACTTCCAGCTGCCACTTCTGTGTTGAAAACGTATCTGTTTTCATCTTTCATTTAGGACTGAGATGTTGTCCAAAGCATCTGGTAATGTGAACTGTGGGGCCCTGGGTAGCCCAGGACCTATATAACCTGGTCAAAGGCATCCTGGAGGGGATTAAAGGAGGTTCCTGAGTGGTTCTTCTGGCAGCAGTGGCCCTTTGTTATCAAAAATTTCCACCTAACACACCCACTTTCTTTTGCAGGCTTTCTTTTACCCTGCATCAGTTCCCCAATCAAGTTGGCCAGAGAGTTGTACACACAGTTGCACTGGCATAACTGAGAGGGGCAGGAGGAGATTTCCACTGTACTTTTCTGGAATGGACTTCACAAGTCACATTTGTAAAACTGTCTTGACCACAGTGCATCCAAATCATAGACAGAGGACTTCAGCCTACACAGACACTAACTCAAACCTCTTCCACAGCACTAATTCCCCAGGCAAATATTTACGAGTAGGCTGTGGATTCAATAATGATTTCAAAATGTTTGTTTTCAGGAAACAAGAGTGGGAGGATAAAGGAGGTAGAACAAGATATTTNTGCTGTTCTACAGAACTGAATAAATACTTCAGAAGTTTAGTCAGCTCAGAGATCTGTGTCAGTCTAGCTCTTCTGCCAGTAGCCAGTCATTTTAACTGGTATTTTAACAATACAACTTCAATTACATGGAAATAATATTTGTCTTAACTGCTCCCAGAAATCACAGAACTTACAAAGCAAACTGTCTCCCAATGTACCATATCCTTGTTCAGGAGGGCTCTTTTACTATGACTTTAATCGTCTGTAGGGATAATTTAATGCAAAAAAGTTACAAGTCTCATTTGACTAATATGAATGCTGCCCATAA
>VYZR01068955.1:5333-15333 GCA_013400675.1 Oxylabes madagascariensis
AATAGAATAATGTAATTTATCATTTTAACATTACTTTTTGAAGTTTGCTTTTGTATTTGTGCTGAAACAAAACATTCTGATTAAGCAGATGAGGGTTGACCCAAAATGCCTTCTTTTGATTAAGAAGCTTTAAGCAACAAAATGCTTTTGTGCTGATTTGTTGTTGGACCAACATTACAAATTGCAGAATTACTATGAATCTGTAAAAATTAATCAGAGTAGGCACATGGTGTAGGTGACCTCTTTAGGAAATCCTGGGTTTCAAGTTTTAAGTCCCCAAAATGAGTGCATTAAATTATTAGGATGGCTAGTTTGATAAAAATTCTTCTGTAGATACTACTGTTGTGCAAGCAGTGTTATACTGTGATGTCACTAAAAGAGTTTATTTCTGTCCTAGCTTTATAGGCTCCATCAGTACCTGAATAAGGGGGTCTACTAAAAAGTCAGAGAGGGACTTTTTACAAGAGCATGCAGTGATAGGACAAGGGCTGATGGCCTTGAATTAACAGAGATCAGATTTAGATTAGATAGAAGGAAGAAATTTTTAACAATGAGGGTGATGGAACAGGTTCCCCAGAGAGGGGGTAGATGCCTCATCCCTGGAAGTGTTCAAGGCCAGGTTGGATAGGGCTTAGAGCAACCTGGTCTAGTGGAAGATACCCATGCCTGTGGTGTACTGTGGGAATTAGGTCCAATTAGGTCTTTTAAGTCCCTTCCAGCCCAAACCATTCTATGAATTAGCTCCATCAGTAAAATCCACTGATAAATCTCCCTACTGTGTGCAAAGCCTATGTGTCTGAAGAAGAAAAGAAAGTTTAATTCTGGTTCCATTTATTGGGGTGAAATATATATTAATACAGTTTTGCTCACATTTTTAGCTTCATTCTTTTGTAACATATAAAGTGAAATACAATAAAGCTCAGATGCAGTAAAGTTTCTTTACAAAGAGACTGAAAGCCCATATCATTCCAAGTCCTCCAAAGGCACAAACTGCTGCTCTGAACATGTTGAACCCTTGTTTATCGTGAACTTCTCATAAAAGGGAAAGGAGTGTGGCACTGGGCATCCTGCTGTGCAGAAGGACAACACAAATGACTACAACACTGAGAAGACAAATGAGCATACAGAAGGACGCATTAGTAATTGTGACCTCTCATTATTAGGCACTGTCCTATTCAGTACCATAATTTTGGTGCTAATTACTACTAATTGTTTTAATTTCTCCCTCCTGAGCTTTCTTAGAGCTCAAACTATGAGGTCAGTTTTCCTTGGCTGCCTTCAAATATGATAACTATAAATTTTATTTTTATACTTGAGTCAGAACGTGGTAGAAAACCTTCTTCTTCTTTGTGCCAGTACAGAAAAGAGGCTGGAAAGAATGCTAGAGTCTCCACTGCTTTGCTTTGATCCTTCTCTCAGAATTATTAAAAGTGAAGCCTCTAAGTAAACAGCTGTAAAAATTAGATCACTACATGGAGCTTATAGGAACTGCAGGGTCTGCTGTAGCAGCTGTCTGACATGGTGGCGTTACCTTCATCCTCAGGTTAAGGCAGAAGGAGAGGCAATTTCTTCTGCTCAGTGCTGTGCCAGGCCAAACGATTTCCATCCTGTGCCTGAGTGGTGCAGAGCAGGTGCTGTGCAGTGCTTCTATTCCCTATCACTTCTTGAGTCCTGGCTGGTGTGGTGCTCCTGCTCTGCCCACCTGGGTGTGGAAGCTGGAGAAGGACATGCACTTCCACCAGGGCCTGATCAGCAGCAACCTGCTGGGAATGAAGAGGGATCCTTCATTCCTAGGTGTCCTCCTGTTAAGGTGAAAGGCTTTCTGAAATACATTTCCATCCAGGAAAAAACAAAACAGAAACAAACAAAGAAAAAAACCTCAGATGGCAACTACGTAAGTTAACTAAGATGAGCAAAGCTGGCAAAGCGAGGCTTTCTGGCCTTTAATTTAATAATTCAGGGGCAGGGGATGGGGTCAAAAGGGAACTAGATGAAACTGCAGAAAACTTCTGAATCCTATTTTTAAGGTAAGTTTCTCTTTAAAGGAAGTTTAGAAAAAAACTTTGGCTTTGTCTTTGTGTTTCTCTATCTTCTCAGTTAAATTGGATGTTTCTATGACATTCTTTTTCACTACAAAGTAACTTTAATTAGCTCTCCTATGGTCTAAGCCTTTCCAGCTTAAAAAAATACAGTTACATTAAATGTCCATGTTCTCAGGCTTGCAGCAGCCCACACTTGTGAGGCAGTCATGGAAAATGAAAAACACAAAATTGAGGTGGGAGGAAGGTTTTGATTTGGATTCTTCCTGGTGGGAACAAGTCATTAAACAAATGTTCAGTTTCCAGATTTGGAAAAATTACAGAGTATATTTCGCAGAGCTGCTTTAGAAGCAACTGAGTAAAAGCGTGGTATCTCACCAATAGGTATTGCATTTGAATTTTAGAAAAAGAAGCAGTAGACTATGACTTTGAAAAAGCCAAAAAAAGGCCAAAGGCAGGTCTTGGCTTGCCAAATAGAAACAAATTCAATCTAAATGGTATGGAGTTCTTTGAGTTTTTGTTTTATGTTCTCTTTTCATTTTCACTCTTTGAAAGAGAAATTAAGAAAATCCCTAAATCTGCAGACTGGCAGAAAAATAGCTTTTGCAGGCAAAGGATTGATATTAGTACATGTGGATACTGCTGATTTCAGTAGGAGTACTTGGTTCAAACAAGGACAAATTCATATCATCAGTTTTTATCTTTGGTGCAACTGGGAATTCCTGGCCGTCTGATTATGGGCTGGCAACACTTTTATGGAGATTTATCAACTTGCTTTGAAGTTTTCTAAGCTTACCCTTGCATAGTGAACATATTGATAAGAGGTCTCATGGTACTGGGTTCACACATTAAAATTATGTGCATTGTCAGAGCAGTGAGGCTGCAGTTTAAAAATTGTGATAAGGTGGCTTCAACCTGAACTCTTTCCCCTCACCGCCTTAGGACTTCCAGGAGACACTTTGCATTTCCCAAGTATTTGACAGTCGCTATCAAGATCGGAACTCCACTGAATATTCTTTCATGGAAGGTCTCCATAGGGAAGTGCAGTTCAAAAATACAGTCAAAGGGTAGATTTTGCCATTTATACATTTATATATAATTTTCAAAAATCTCGTGTTCCACAACAGGTTTCTCTTGCCGCAGAGACAATATGCTTCCCGAATTTCCTGAAAGCTTACTTTTATAATCATGTAGTCAAAACAGAAATTTCCCACAGCAGAGAGTTTGCTTCTTCATTTAATGGTCACTGCCTCCCAAATCTACATTTTTTTATAGAGGAGGACACACAAATACTTGGAGTATGGAAGGATTCACAGTTCAATAGTATGGGGACATTAGTAGTAATATATATATATTTACAGTATAGGTGCTGTCTTATGGAATGGACAACATGAACTTCACTGTTATTGGCAAAGGATCCTTCTGGAGCAAAACATAGAGGCTTCCTAAACCAACACAGATATTGGCATCGGATTCTATTAATGCCCCAGAAGTATTCCACTAATTTACTGTGATATAGCTATTCCTATTATCCTGATTCTAAACTACATCTTTCATTGCCAAATTAACCAAAACTCTGTGAGAATGAACAAACATATCATTTTGCTGAACTCTTCCCAGCTGTCATCTATAGCTTCTAACTCAAGAAAACCTGAGTTAGGGCAAATTCAGAGCTGTGTTTTAAGATAAAGCTCACAATAATGGAAATAAACATCTCACTCAAAGTCAAGGTCCATCTGGTGTGTTCTATATTGGGTTTAAAAATTGTTGGGCACAAGGATTTCTTTTTCTTGCCTTTAGATGTGCTCCCAAGGCACTAAACAGCATCACCTGGACCTCAAGAAAGCTGCTGTAGAGGCAGGCACAGGCTGTGACAGCACCAGCTTGCACTGGCCCTTGGGACCACAGCAGGGAAGGCTGGCCACAGGGATGGGCAATCTGTACCGAATAGTGATGGGGTCATAAGCACCAAACAACGCTCAACACACAGCTGGGAGGTGAAAAAAAATATCTTTGTTGTTATTGCCCTATTCAAACAAATCCTGGCTTGGATTTTGGGTTATGCCTTGGCTGCAATGCTCTGTAGCAGAGGAAGGCATTAGGCAAGAGCTGATGTTAAGCTATCTTTAGGCCTCATCAGTTCTGCCTCGCTGGTCTCTCTTCCAGCATTAGACCAGTGTCAAGAAATCCTGATTTCCTGCTCATTCTGGCCCTGGAGAGCAGTTCTGGGAACTGTAATCTGCTATACTGTGGGCAGAGGGCCAGCCCAGGCATTGGGGGGGTGTGCGCAGCTGCGCCTCCACCAGCCAGTAATGCAGCAGGATTGGAGCAGGGAAAAGCAGTGCTGGGGGCACGGGGGCCACACAGGGAGCTGGTGGGGGTGTTGGGGCTCTCCCCCTCAGGGGACAACGTGCTGGCTGGTGGGGAGCCCGTCATTCACTGCACAGGGCGCCATCTAGCTCTCCCACGGCCAAGCCTTCCTTTGCTGGGTTTTGCAAAGAGACCTTCTCTGCCAAATGTTGTCGCCAGTCTCAGCTGCAGCATAGGTGGAGGATCTCTCCAGGATGTTCTGGACCAGGCCTGCCATGGTTCAGGGCTTGATTTCAGGGTTTGGTTTCTGTTCAGCTCTCAGAGTCATGGAAAGCTGCTGGGGAGAGAAATGAGAGGTTGCTTATCATTTGTCAATTGACAGTCCTCAGATTTCTCTTCATACATTTAAAGAGTCAACCAACTGTGATATAGACTATTGTTATTCATCCAAAAATATGGAAATGGTACATCTTTGTTTAATTGGAAAAAACACCAATGTTTATATCTTGAAACATTCATCAGCTGCTCAATGAGACAGCTATCCGCATGGCTTTACTTCCAAGAAATGAAATACTTAGAAAATCTTAGAAAAATCCTGTAAGCCTGTTTGCTACTATTTTATATCTACATAAAGAAAATAACTTCCGATTATCTTTAGATTATCTCAGGAGACAGTATATCAATGAACGAGTCTTTATCAGATTATAAATGTTGCTATTTTTATGACTCTTGCAGTCGTGTTTTTGCCAACCAGCGCTGTCTGTATCTCAGCCGGCATCTCTGCGTTAGCTCTGCACCTTCCTCACCAGCACAGCACGCAAAGTTTTGTAAGTGCCTTTGCTACAGCAGCCATTAGCAGCTGTATTGCCTATATGAAATGTTACTCTGGGATGTATTTCTTTACTCCACTGCAGTGATATCTGCACATGATGACTACTTGGAGACAAAGAACCATGTCAAAAAGAAAGAAGCAGCTTCAGAAAGTTGTGGGAAAACGCTACTTTGCTCTCAGCAAAGAGTGAGTTTAAAATATCTAACTGCTCCATGCTGAATACATGGTAGGACTGGAGAGGAAAAGCAATTCAGTCCTTGTAGTGGATATACAGGCCCTTAAGGCAGGCAGACAGCTTATGGATCTGATTCTAAGGGACCAAAAACACCCTAGCAATCCCATAGAAGATTTTCATAAGGTTTTCCATCATTTTGGAATACACAGTCTCTACTATCCATCTGGTATGCACAGAGATTGAAAACACAATTCAGAATACAACTGAAACACCAAAGTTTTGCAGATACGAAAAAAAATAGAAGCAGATAGCTAGCTATATGTGTATATAAATAAAATTTATAAATATAGATTAAAAAACTCCTTGTAACTCCAGCCAGCATTTCAAGTAGGTTGTCCATCTTGATATTTGAGCTTCTGAATGCCTGTGTTTTACAGAGCACCAGATTCCCATTTCCCTGTGTCAACCCCTGCTTTGGTCTTTTGCCAGGACAGCAACCTTTAGAAATTTCACAGCTGGTTTTCCCCATGTTATGTGAAACATTTTGCACTTGAAGAAAGAAATTAACTTAACGTCACTGGGATATAAAGCAAATGTTGCATCCATGTTGCTGGTATAGGTGGAAAGGAAATATTATTTGGAGTCCAGAAGTGAGGGAGAGAAAGGAGGGGAAGGAGCTTGTATCAGGCACTGGCTGCATTACAAAGGCATTAGTGACAGGTGGGAGCAGCATGCAGAGCAAAGAGAAAGAATATAAAATAGCTAGTCACTGGTTTTACCACAAAGGCCAGGCCTTGGCAGTTTCTGCTACTGAAGAGAATTAGGCAGAAACAGTCTCCCCAAGCATCCTATGATGCCATCTGGCTTATTACAGAGGAAATCCCCATTGGCAGTCTGGGTTTTTTTCCCTTCTTTTTCTTCACAACAACCTGAATGAGTGCCAAGATTATTTCTCTCTCTCATGCTCCTTCTCTCTGGCATCAAAACATCATTCTCTAGAAAAGGGAAATATGCACTGCATTGGCTCAGATGAAGGCAGCAATTTAAGGAGCAGGAGCCTTTGCAAGCTTTGAGAAGGAAGCAGGACTGATAAAGGAGATTAAACAAGCTGAGACCCTTTTGATGAACAAACTGAACTATCTTGGTGCTGAAAAGGTAGAGATACAGTCAATAGCGCTGATATATTGTCTGTACTTGCCAGGAGAGCTATCTATTTCCATTATTAGCCTAAAGGGTGATGTAGGCAATGAAAGTGAGTCACCAAGTAGGAGTTCAGGTGAGATGAAGGTAGTGTGAGCAGGGAGCGCTTCTTTATTACAACTCTTCACATCATCCACTGCAGGCAATTACTTTGTCACCTCCTTGTCCTTTCTGCAAGGTTTCCTTTCCTGAGATTAGCAATATGCATGCACAACAGTGGTCTGTACCTGACAGACAAGGAGACACAAGTAGTGTGGTTAGTTTTAATTATTTTTCAGTGAAACATCCACATTAGATGCAGAATGGAGCTGATTTAAATTACAGCTTGCCTGAAAACTGTGATTGACCTGCAAAAAGGTCCTACTATGTTTAAAAAGATGATTATACTGCAGGAAAATGTTGAATATTTTGCCAGACACTGAATATTAATTTTTATCCTAAATACTTAGTTTTGTGTGTGTGTAGTAACTCATGCATATACATGGAGCTAGATTTTGTATATTTTTTTTATTTTTAAGCATCCTTTTTTCTTGGTAAATAACTGTTTTGTGAGTTCCCCATAATCTCAGTAGTCTTTTTATTGCAGAAATCTTTGCAATGAAGAACAGTTAACTGATATTTTTTGCAACCTAATAATTTTCTTGTCAGCTTGAAATGCTAATGAATATTTTGTAAATAATGTCGTGTACATATGGGTTGTGTATATGTCCTGTATGGAAGTCTGTCCCTTATTTTCACACTGTGGTGAGGTTGGACACTTGTTCAGTTCTGCCTGGATATGATACATCTTCCTTCAATCTTTGTTATTACTACATCGTATTTAATCTATGGATAGAAACAGAACAGCCACATCTGCCCCTCTCCTGGTTTTCATCCAGTCACAAAACTAGAGCTCTGTCTCTCAGCCATGCTGCTTTTAAAGATAGTAGTTCAATTGCATTATTGTTGTGTTTTCTTCCTTCTTTCCTGTAGTATAAATGCCATTGAAATATTTGCTTTAAAAATATAGAACTTGTTCAAAGGGGTTACGTTGTGGGTAAAATGACCTACTGATACCAAGCCATCTGGGGAAAGGGGTGTTTAACAAATATAGGAAAAAAAGCAGTGCACTCAGCAGGTTTGGGAGAACGGTGTCTGATGCCTGCAAAGCAACTATTCCTACGTTAACACTAGTGCTTCCTGGCTTTGAAGTGTACTGTAAGTGCTTGAAGTGTATTGCCTAAAGTCTAGGGGTTTTTTGCAGTTTCTATTTCACAGTGAAAGTTTCTATTATTTCTTTTATCATGTAACAGCCATATCTAAATTCAGAAAAATATTATCGACAGTTGCAGGAAGAAAAAAATCTTAATTCTGTCACAGAAAAGGAAATAAAGGTTAAAATGGGGGCTTCCAGGTATTACCAGTAGCATTCTATTGCTACAAGAGAAAAAAAAAAAAAAGTAGTAGAAAAGGGAAGAAATTAAAAAGGGAGTTTAGTATTGGGTGTGAATAAAGAAAGGTGAGATAAATGTTGCTTCCTGTCAGATTTTGGTTTTGACATAAGTTCCACATATGTCATTTATTCAGAGTGTTTTTTACTGTTATAAAAGTTTCTGGGAGTGGCTTTTAGCTCTTCCCTGAGATACTTCACTTGCCTGCGAGAGGACCTGGCTATATGCCCAGCAAATACCTGGGCCAGCTCCCCTGAAGTGGCTGAGTGGTACTGCTGTGCAAGCCATTCACTGCAGAACTGAGTGAAACCTAAAACTATATGCAACCAGAGAGACTCAGGTCAGGATCCAGAGGTGTCTTTGAGGACATGCCCTTTATGGCCTCTAGGCAGCATAACCTGGCAGCAAAGGAAGGGACTGACATCTCCTTACATAAAACTTTGCAAATCTCAGCAAACTGTGATTTGATGATCTCAGCAAATAATGGTTTTGTCGGCAGTGCTTGGGTCTCCCCCTCCATGCTGGCAGGTGAAGCGGTATTGACTGCCCTGGGTTTGTGCAGCTCAGGGCCAGACACTCCAACCTGCATGTCCAGGGGTGCAGCTGGAGGGCAGAGAAAGGAAGAAGTGTGGGCAGAGAGCACTGGGGAAAGACCAGAGAGATGGGAATAAAACTTTCTGCCGCCTGGCCATCCATCTTTATGCGGGTGGCCTCTGGAAGGGGCTGTTTCCCTAGACCTCATCCTGTTTTTTTCCAAAGGGAAATTTCACAGACAGAGCTTCTGAGCAACCTCCCACTAATGAAGCAGAGGGGATCAGTCACCAAGACCTGGGAGCCAATGGGGAGCTGGACTAGTAGATGGTAGAACTGTGCCTAGAATTCAAAAAGACTCAAGATCTTTATTAAAGGTTTGCCACTGTTTGATCACTGCTTGTCAATATACCAGTCTTTATCTGAGAAACCCTTTCCATGAAGTTTGAAAAATGAAAAAATAAAATAGCCAGCATCTAACCTGACAAACTGTAGGTCCAAAGCTAACCCAGGAGTTAGCTTACTCAAATCTAATGAACTGTCTCATTGTTTGAACAGTACTGATAAGTTTTTGATAAAAGGCCTTGTGTTATTGCTTTTACACGGTTATATCGTCCTTGCAAAAGACAAATTGCTCAAAACAGAGGAAAAATGTACTTCCTTAGAAGTCTTTTTACAGAAAATATATGCAAAGTTAATGAAATAAATGAAAAAGAAACACATAATAAACAAAAGAGTGACATTTATGTGCAGGAGACATAAAAATTGCCTTTGCAATAGAAAAGACATCTTGATTGTGAAATTGGCTACTGTTGGAATAGCACGATTTTAGTAATCTCTCTATCCCAAGAACAATATTTTATTCTTATTTTCCTTCAAATCCATCACTCAGTTTACTCGACTATAGGAGTTTTCACCAACAAACATTGTACTGACTGTATCAGTAATTTATATCTGATAAGAAATGAAAATATTCATGGTTTTCTGCAAACTATGTGCTGGAAGTGTGGCACAGAATGATGAATAGCTCTGACTATCTGAAGGTATTTTTGTCTTCTGTTATCTTTAAAAAGACACATTTTGAAAGCACATAAGATCTAAATTTTTTACTTTGTTACAGTAGTCTTGAGTAGTGCTGTTCATCTTTAGGAAATGAGAAAATATTCAGATACCAGCAGCACCACAAACTCATGTTCCGCCATTCTCCTCTCCTGCAGACTAGGAGGTCTTCTGGATACTATGCATAGCCTTTGCTGGAATTAGTAAGTCTGAGAAGTATTTTTGCCTTTTCATTCAAACACTGGGCCTGTAAAACAGGTATTTGGAGAAATTAGGGACTGCCTGCCCACTGGAGGTCTCCTTTCCTCCGAACAGACACATACCCCTTGATCACATGTGTAACTCTGGCCCATGCCATGGCCAAATTCCCTCACAAGCTGAGCAAGCTGCATCGTTGTCGCTGCCCACCTACAAATGCCGAATG
>VYZR01068958.1:336-20553 GCA_013400675.1 Oxylabes madagascariensis
CAAGGCAGCTTGAAGTAAATTCACATAACACCTCTTTTTTGAGTTTTATTCCAGTTTATTTCAGAGACTGCTCTCTTGTAGGAACTGGGCAGCAAGTATCCAGGTCTTTAGGATAGTATGCTGCATGCTTTTGTTCATCTTCATCAGAAAAAGCTACCAAAGCTTCAGTGGCAGGCCTACTTTGCTAAGTCAAAGACATCATCCTCATTTACACCAGCTGTGGTTCTGACCAGTATTTTCAGCAAGTAGATGTCTGCATCGGTTATTCTGGTAGCCAAATCTTAGTTTCCTTTAGGGACTGCCTTGCACAATAATTCAATATAAATGTTGAAAACATGATCCATACTGTGGCATTCCTTGGAGTTGAGAGCCAACTTAGAAGGAAGCAATAAAAAAAAGTCAACAACTCCCAAGCAGACACTCTTGTCTTAGAAAGAAGTAACTGGACATGGTCCTTCCAAAGATGGTTCTTTTTGTAGACTATAAGGGCTCGCTCTCAGCAGCTCATGCTTCTGGGTAAAGTTTTGCAAGGTCACCTTTACAGAAACTTACTTTGCACCCTTGCGTGGGTGTTCAGTAGCCGTAATTCTGCTCTACATTTAGTTTCAGTAAGTCTATTCCAAGCTATTTAGCAAAGTGTGACTGCCCTCTTCCAACCTTATAAATAAGCCTTTGACAATGCCTCCACGTCTGCACATAATAACCATAGTCAAAAAATTGTTCCAAACAGCTTCTCTGAAAGGCCACTTTCTCTTCCCTCCTCGGAATTAAAAAGGATTGTTTTCTTCACAGCGTCAGCAATAAAGCAATCCACAGACTGCAGTCTGACTTTTATCCATAGAGAGCATTAAGAGCTGCGTCTAGAAGCAATCCAAGGACAAATGAAAGTGGACTGAAAACCAGCACAGAGCTGCTCCGTGCTGACTCTGGTCCTAAGAGTCCCTCGCCTCCACAGCAAGCAGCACTGAGTTAGTGATAAATTAAATAGAAAACTTATTTAGTAAAGCAAACAGTAAAATTTAAATTAAAAGTAAAATTAATAAAGTATTTGGCAAACTAAGGAACTTCCTGCAATTCAGCTTGTTTCCATGCTGCGTACTGGATCCAGACTGTCATTCAGCTTTTTTAAGCATTACAGCAAAATCCTTGAGCATTAGGTGTAGCAGGTCAACCTTGCATAGGTCAGGGATGAGTAATGCACTGTTCCACCAAACACAAGACAGTCTCCTCCCTTGCTGCGATAGTGACCTTCTAACACCTGGGGTGATAACCAAGACACCTTGCCCATTCCTCCTCCATACTGCCATGTGCTGGCAGTTCAGCCTGGAAAAGGTGAAGAACTCCAATGGGGCATCAAGACTGGGATATCAAGGGTAAATAATTTTGGCTGTCATACAGTAGATTACCTTGCGTGATAAGACACTGTAGAAGAACAACTAAATTTTGGGGCATTTTCAAGAGACCAAGCAGGCAGGTCTTACCTTTCCCATTGACCAAATGTATGTTGTACCACCAACAGCACTGGTCTGAGAATATGCCAGACATGTTGCGGCAGACTTCCATGGAAGTGTGCCTTGTTGTAGATTCAAGCCATGGCAGAAAACTGTTTAATTAAGAGAGTATTTCTTTGTGTTTACCATCATGTTTTAAAGCTACAAAGCTTTCAAACTGTGACAAATACAAAGAATAAAAAGCCCACTGCAGCTGATGTTGACACCCTTAACTATATACTTAATTTCTGTGGTGAGATCTTGCAATCTACCTATCAGCATTTTCCCAACAACCAACAGAACCTCCCAAAACACTGGTACAAGGTCTTGTGGTTAAAACAATTTCCAAAAGCCAAAAATCTTAAAGCAGCAGAGTCAAAGTAGTAGTACCGTATTGTGTCAGTTTACATAATCCTTTGCACATTATTTGGCTGTGGGACTGCATATGCTACTCCTCAGGGGAATTCCTGCTGCAGCAGCTTCCATGGCAATATTCCACTGCGCTCTTTTGCCACTATAGTTTTCTACTAACATTTTACTGCACTGCTCCTGGCAGCTCAGCTGAAGCTGGGCATATCTAGCAGTTTAGAGATGACCACTGATGTGCTGACTTAATACACCACCTGTAATACAGGTTTTAGTAGATCACGCACCAGCTACACATCTGTCTGTGGGCACAGCTGTGCACATTTAAGAAATAACTATACAAAGCAGCACGGATAGTTTTATGTCAGCACAACTCCCATTACCAGCAGGGTGACCTTCATAACTAATCCCAGAGACTGCTTTGGGATGGTTCCATGGGGGGACTCTCCTGCACTGGCAACTCTAGCAGGTGCAATCCCACCATCCCATCTTTCTGTCTCAGGCTCCTGGTCTGTTCTAGCACACACTGTTCACAAATACCATTAGCCTCATGCAACTTGCTCCTTTTCAGAAATTTAAAATAAAAATCCCCCTGTATAAGCATCTGCAATATTTGATGTGATGACCCTGCCTTGAAAGGTAGGACTTTTGTGTTTGAAGGAGGGAAAATAGCCTGGTATGTTTTCCAAGCAAGTCATCAGAATATTTAATTTATCTTTTGTAAATCAAAGTCAATAAGTCAATATAAGTGACTCAACTAATGAGATGCTGAAAGCCTTCACATCAACTCCTGCCATTTACATACAACACACACATGTGCCATTGAAAAATGAACCTCCAGTTTTTGAGTAAGTCTCACAAAGAAATGGCTTTCTGTTTTGTTTAAAAATCAGTTATTTAAAAAAAAGGAAAAAAAGAATACAGCAACCAGAAATCCAGACAGTTCAGTAAAGCATTGGAGACAACCTTATAACTCATGAACATTAATTTCAGTACAGAACCTCCTAATGATTCATCTCTATCCCACATGAGCTAAGACAGCTACACTACTGGTCTCTGCAATTGCTTCCCAGCAGCAACAGGCTTTTCCTGGAAAAGACAGGGAGTAGTTGGGGTAAGCACATAGTCCCCAAAGCATTCAATGCTACATCTCACAAACAGTGCAGCACCCACTTGGGAGAGGTCGATCAGCAGGGTGGTGCTGCAGCTGTGCTAGAAGAGCGCAAAACCTGGAATCTGCCAAGGAGGCTGGTGACAGGAGCTGCATGGGAATAATATTCAGGTTTTTTCAAACCTGTTTCTTTTAGGTTGTACCAGCCTCTGTTGGATTTTACTGCTGTCTGTAGGAAAGCGCGCACTTGCATTTCTAACTGAGTTTCATCAACTGCCTAGTGAAAAAAGTCTTCTTTGTTGTCATCACCCCAGACCAAGAGGCAAAGGAGCTCTCATCACTCCATATTGCATCTGCACTTACACACTTGCTTTTAAACTTGTAATTCACTTGCTTTATATTCTCCATGTTCCTCTCAACATCCTCAAAAATCTTGGGACAAGCCACATGTTCTCTGCTGGTGCATTAGACTTAAGAGGCAGATGAAAGCCTTAATATTTTCTTAGGACACCTAAGATGAAAAGTGGAGGTCGTGTATTTGCAATCCTTGCTAGGGTCAGGACTCCTTTACACATGCACAATACGTGCTTTTTGTTTTCTTTTTGCTTTTTTACTCCTGCCCCTGTTGCTACACTGCCTTTTTCCATCCTTGTTCTGCCTGCCCTAAGAAGTGACCAGTGCTGCAGGCTGTCTGAACACCTCAACTCAAAATAGGCAAGCAGTTAGAAAGTTCAATAAATTACTTCTATATACCACATATATCAACATCCCTAATCCTCTTACCACATGCAGGATACACGACTCACTCCACAGTACTCCAAGTGCTTAGGCTTCCTAATAACTCTTATAAACCCAGAACTTGCCAGTTTTAAGAAGTCAGTGCACTTCTTCAACAATTAAGAGTGAAAAAAAAGGCAGTCACCTGTGAAAAAGATGGGATTTATTACTTGTACTGCCTGTGTTAACTTCAGGGTGACACAAATGTGTTTACAAGCACCGAACCCTCAGGGAAGGTTTTCAAGGAGTTGCATCTGCAGAGAGCAAGGCAGAAATAGAACTCGGAGCTAAACAGTGCATAGCATCAGAGTGGGATCCTCATTGGCACAGCACTGCTCACTCTCAGCTGCAGCAGCCCCTCAGCAACACAGCACCACTCCTGCAACCTCTGCCCAGTGACTGTGTGCAGCCTGTGGAACTGCTCAGCTCCCCGCAGCTCCCACCATGGCCCATGCCCTGCTGCGCATCTGGCGGGTGCAAGCGGAGCAGGAACCAGGCCACAGAACTAGGTTTGCAAAGAAAAGTATTGTGTACTTTTCCCCCACGGCCTTTCAGGCAAGATGCTTTGTTGCTCTGGAGCCAAAGTCCACCTCTTCAAAGACAGGCTTAGCGCGCTGTATTCTGAGATCAGGCAGGGAAACTGGTGACTGGAGGCCACAAGACAGGCATTGCTTACTAGCAGCCACCCAGAACACCAGATCACAGCTACACTTAGAGGTCAGCTTGTCCAGGCTTCTTGGGGGCTGCCAACATATGAACCAATAAAAGCTGAAAGATCTCAGAAGAATTAATTGCTGTAAGAACATAGTTTAGACTATAAAAGGAGAAAGTAGCTTGTATTTCTCATCTTGGACCTAGCAGCAAGAAAGATTTCATACAGCAGAGATTTTCAAAGAATTTCATGGTGTGTTCACATTAAAAAAAAATGGGAGCCTCCCACTTCCTAAGCTTTCTGGACCTAACTCCTAAAGTTGGTTTTATATTATAGACAGAAAAGTTGGTTTTATATTATAGACAGACTTGCTCCTTTACATGGCCCTTCCAGTTCCTCAGCCATTTGTTACTATGTTCATAAAGCTCTCATTTAAACAATGTGTCTTTCCATGCATTCTTTATGTTGACTGCCTCATAAAATAAAATTAAGTGAGAGACCTACTGTGAAACTCCATCAGCTTCTTCCATCACCTTTGATACAGCTCCTTTCCTGCTCACTGTGAATGGCCCTGAATTGGTAGCATTTTACTTTCCACATCAAGAATTTATTACATGCCTCCCTTAAGGTCCAAACTCTATAATTCCCATTGATGTTTTAGTGGGGGGTAAAAAAAGCCTTCAGATTATTATTAGCAAAACTGGACCTGGAGTTTTTATAGCCTTATATAAGAAAACCTCAAGCCTGCTAGGCTTGCTAGAATGTTATTTATTTGGGGAAAAGAGAGAAGACACAGAAAGTAGGTGAACATATGGCTTTTCATCACAGCTACATCTGGGTCTGGTTACATGCCTGGCAGAGGGATTCAAACCACTTCACAGAAATTCTCTTTTTGGGCCTGGACTGAAGCTGTTTGGCTTAGAGTTTTACCCTCTTTTTAGCAGAGAGCTGAATGTGTGCTCAAATCCTATAAGCTTCAGCTGATCTACTTGTAGGTTTTATATCAATATAAAAAGGAGCCATTTCCCTTTGTCCTCCAAGAAAACGGTCTTCTCATAAGAACAGGGGGGTCCTTCTGCATTGGCATAACACTTCTCATGTCACTAAAGAAATGTACATCATTCAAGTCATATGTCACATATCACTAAGGTAGTACCACCTATGCATATGCTTATATGCATCTCTGGATTCAAAGAATAATGCACTATATTTACATCCCCTTTGAATTTTATTTTGCGTCACTCGCAAATCAAAAGGATGTATAAGAGCCTTGTGTTTTTCTCTAGCAGAAATAGGTTTACAGAGCAGAAACTCATTTTGCAGTCAGGCATGCAAATTATTAATCCTAAAAGCAAGACTGAGGCTGCAATATGTGTCATGGCAGGAAAAAGAGGGAATGTCTTTTCACCACAAAAATTCTCTGTAGTCTATCCTGCAGCCCCTTTGGCCTCTCCCCTGGGCCTTATGACCACCACAGATTTTGGTCACTCTTCGCAAACCTTGGCAAGCAAATTGGAACTCATGTTCTTCAGGAAGCATGGATTTTTTCCTTTTGATCAAGGGATTTAATGTTAGTTCCTACCACTCAGATATGATACCAGACTTTCTGCTGTTGTGACGGTATGAAGCAAACAGGTTGTACTTTCAATAAACATCAAAAGGGATGTCTTTTAAGAAATTTCTGAGGCTACAGTTTGACAATAGTAACCTCTTCTAGGGTCTTTTCACTCCAGCCCAGCAGAAACCATTTGAGGCAGATACTTAACCTTACACTACAGTGATAAAATTATTCTTAGGCATCAGTGCAACACTACCCCGAAGCACATGTTTTTAAAGTGAGATTAATCACATTTCTTCTAGCCTAGGATTGCTCCAAACAAATGATTTAACAGTATAAGTATTATAATGTCAAGTGATGCAGTCCATAATAGAACAGAAATAACTGCAGAAGAATGAATATTGGCAAGTATAGTATGGAGTCCTTGAAGACATAGCAAAAGAGGTGCTTAAAACTCTGCTTAGAAAAGGCTTTTTTTTTTTTCACTTGAGTTTAAAAACTTGCTTACTTTCTCCTCGCTTTTCTAAACTACAAATAAGGCAGCTAACAATTTACTCTCTACAGCAGGAGGTAGAGAAAGCAAAACTTTAAAGGAATCTTTGTGTCTCCTTTCTTTAGGATCACATTCAAGATCCACATAGAACATTGAGTTCAGCTAGCCTCAAAGAAGAAATGAAAAACAACAGCTACACCTAAACTGCTTATAAAAACATTTTGCTTTCTTTCTGTATAGAAACTATCATTTGATTTTGGTGACATCCTCCTGCCTCCAGAACCGATGTCTGGTGAATAAGGGACTACAGGGAACACTTCGCAAAGTGAGCGAAGAACCAGACACAGGAGACACAATCTCCACTCCTGCCAATACAGATGACCGAGAAGGGAGAGAGAATATTCTTTGAATGCCTGCTATAAAGGATTGGGCCCATTACTCCGTGCATTAGCCTCTAAAACTGCACTGGTCTCTTCTATTAGACAGCAGGAGCACAGATGCATTCACAATCCAGACACAGTAAAACGCTAACTCAAAATTCCACGCGGGGGCAGTTGACACTCCTGAAGTGCAACTTTCATCCAAAAAGAAGACTGAATAATCATGGGATAACCAAACCCATAGATAAACACCACTATTAGATCTGAATTCAGATTTTGTTAAGCTGTATATTGCATTTCTGCCAGCTTTTTAATGCTATGTTTGATGTGGTGGTGGGTGTGACAGCTCACATATTGTATCTCCCATAAAAGCAGATCTGGAACATCAGCTGTAGCAACCTGGGTGCACAATGAGGTCAGGAGCACTTGGCCATAATTTTGGTATGTTAAAAGTACCAGCTATTATTTTTATGCGACACTGTGAGGGGCAAGAACAAGCAGAGTCTGGTTTCACATGACCTCACATCTCAACATCAACCTGCTTTTTCTTCACAGGAGATGCCGTTGAGACCTAAGGCTCTTCTCACTACAAATGTGTTGTCTAATAAGGATTGAACTCAAGTGAGCCATCTTTCAGCAAGGGCAATTCAAAAGGCTATCACCCCATCAGCTATCTTCCCGTAAGTTAGGTGAGAACTCAGTATCTGCAAGACCTTTACCTTCTCCTCCCACAAGAATGGACTTGAGCACACGGGGCAGCTCAAAATCATACAAAGCCTGGCTTACTAAGAAACAAAATTTAATGAACTCCTGCCCCTGACTACCTGCAATTTTAACAAGAACAGTGGAGACATAGTATCCAGCAGAGGCCAGAGAATAAAAAAAAGGAAGTTTCATAATGAGTAAGAACAAGATGTCAAAATGTGAAGTATTGGTAGAATCTATATTAAGATATAAGAGAAACGTTCATTTTTATGATGGGAGAAGATTTTAGAAAGCAAAATACAATTAGAGAAACTAAATGCTGTAGCACAGAAGGGCAGGTTAGAAAGCAGTTATAGTACAGATTAAAAGGATTCAGTACAAACTGAAAGCTTGAAAGTAAAATTTTGAGCAGCTTTTGCTACATTTATTTCTTGTTCCTTTTCTGATTAAAGTATATTGTGCTGAAGGATTCTCCCTTTAGCTGCCCATTTCAGCTTAAAAAAAAAAAAAAGAACAATCCCAACACCCTTTTATCTCAGGAAGAAAGCTGACATTAGAACAATTGGCAGTGCACTGCTCGATGTCAAGCTGCTCCAGGTCAGTACTCAGACCCCTTCGGAGTCAACCTGTCAGCAAAAGACCTGAAGAAAAGGCACGGTTTTTATTTTAACGTCTTGCTCATTCTCCTGCAATATATGTCCATAAAATGCTATCAAATGTTTCCGCTTCATCATACGATACAAATGGCTGCTTTTAGAAAAAAGCTAATGCTCACTTAGTTTCTTTTCATTGATTCAGGGAGAGATAGCCAGCAGCGAAAAAAAAGAGAAATAAAAGAGAGAGAGTTAAAAACTAGTATAATCTCAACAACAGCATCATGTTAACAGTGTCAAGTCCATTTCATATTTCTAGAACCATTCCATATTCAGTACCCACTTTGACAGTACCAATTCAAAAATATCCACATCTGAGTATTTTACACCCACCATCTGTCCCCTGAAAGCAGCTAGGTGCTTGTACTGCTACTTGCAATCAACATAGTTCAATGTATTTTGAATTTACCCAAGTCTAGTGGGATTATAAGTTTTGGTACTGCTGGCTGAACTCACACCCCTCTTAACCAGAAACAGCCATGCCTTGTACAGAAAGACCCAAAACACTCTTTAATAAAATAAAAGGGAAATGAGGGGGAAGAAGGAGGAAGTGAAGCCAGAGCAGTTTTCATGACACAGAGATTCATGATAACCTAGGCTTGTTTCAGCTGTTAGGGCAAGGGTTTTGGCTTCTTTCTCAAGGCAAACAACGAGGTTCGTAACAGAGTAAGTTTCAAGAGTGTGAGGACAAGACACCAGAAGCTGAAATACCTGTGACAAAGACAGATAAAAATTCGCAAGTTTAGTATATATTTTTGTTTCTAATCCTCAATTACTAGGAGCCCCATAAGAAGAACCTAAGTGAATCCAAGCTCAAGGTAACCTGTTAAACTGGGAAAACAAAGACCTCCTAAAAGAAATAACAGCTTTCGTGACTTTAACTTGTTACTCTGATCCCAATACTCCTTGCACACTGAATAGATTTTAAGGAAAGACTAATGAAAGACATCAAGACAAATGCAGACATTTGTATCATAGACAGGTCACCTTAAAATCCTTTTTAGTGGATAAGCTTCTAAGATATTACTTACAGGAAAGCTGAATTTATCTGTTCTGTTTCTAGCTAGAGATTTGTGAATTGGCAGCAGCGCAGATGAGTAAGAGTATTAGTGTGTCCTCCTTACCCAGATCCTTGACTGAGAAAGATGATGTCTGGATGAAGGGAGGTGACTTTGGGAAAGGCATTATTTCATTTTTTTACCATGACATGGAATTAGAACCATTTTTATGTTCAAAACACTATCAGAAAATACTGGGCTGATCATCCTACTAGATAGTATCTGAATTTATTAGCCAAAATAAATCTTAAAAACCCATATTGAAAGTTTTTTCTCTAATTATCTGCTGAAATCAGACACAATCTCTTATTCTGCAGAAAAGTGATACACAACTGACTTCCAGAACAGTCATTTTTTGGACAGCATAAAGCAGGTTATTGGTTATCTTTGGTGGAGATAGTGGCATACTAGCATCTTTGAAAGAATGCAAGACCTTACTTGGACACCTGTGCAATTTGTCAACGAAGAGTTGATCCTACACTGGAAAAGGCAGAGAACTACTACTAGAAGTAGGGGTGTATTCGTGCAAGGAAATATTGTAAAGAAATATGATACTGTCTTAATTTTGGTCAAGGGGGTAAAAAAAGAAAGAGGAAAAAAGAGAAAAAGAAATACCTAGAGAAAAAAAAAAAACAAACCAAAAAAAACCCCACAAGAAAGCTAAACAGAAAATCTCCTTAAATATACTTGAGGTAAATATCAGGAAAAATGAAGATGTAAGTGCCAAAAAATAGTCTTTGAAGATGAAACAATTTTGCAATGCTCACAAAGAAGTGAAGGAACATCCTTCCGATACCCAGTCCACGAAGTGAAAAAATATGTAGTAGACATTCTGTTCTTTCTTTCCAGGACACCTGTTACATGATCAGCTATTGCACGTGTCTTAGCTGGGCCTCTTCCAGACCTGCTTGTCTTCCTCCGTGTACCCATCCTTATGATCTGCAGAGGGTTGTGTTGGGATTCAGTTGCAAGGAAGCTCTTTATACCTCAAGAAGTGTCATGAACAGAGGCAAGTACAAACCCACATACCACTGGATGATGCACTGCCTCCAGAGTGTAGCACTACTAATCTCACAAGTCTTTGGGTAGTGTCACATTAGCCGTCCCTCACATAAGCAGATTAGTGCTTTGAGCATAAAGTAGTCTCATAGCAAGTCATTTGACTAGAGACACAAGATTCATGGACATACAGCTCACTACCATAGAAGTGAGGGAAACAACACCCCAAATAACCATCAAGTCTGCCTAGGCCACTTCCCAGGACAAAGCGAAGGAGGGAGTTTCACCTTAACAGATCAGGCAGCCTTCTGCAAGCACAAAGCTCTTTCCCACAAGCTGTACAGCCTTCTCTCCACTCTAAAAGTTGACATGGAAGATGCAAGTAGCAAGTCCTTCGCATAACCAACATTTAACTTGATACTAAGCAGCTCACTAGTTTATCTTAGCCAATCTAAAACAAAGGAAAATAGTGCTGGAAGGGACCTCAGGAAGTCCTTCAGTCCAAGGCCTCTATCCCCATTCAGCACACACACTGGGTGTCAGTCTGTTACAACAGATATAACAGGTTGATGACACTTGTTCTTACATTTTCAGTGACACATTTGTCTTCTGCACCACTGCACTGTCTGAGAGTTTCTATCATGTCCGATTCAATTATCCATCAATTTATACCCATTATTCCTCATATTTAGTTTTCAGAGCAGGTAAGGCAGATAATTCCCTTCCCTATAATAGCTCTTTTACTTACCCATATGGCCCTTTGGCTTAAAACCAGAATATTAAGAGGCAGCCAAGTTAGAATATTTTCTGTTTCTGTCCTTTCCCTTCATATTTAACTACATGCTTCTCACCTGGGTTGGCAACCCAGACTCTCTTAACTGGCAAAACAGTCTCATTTCAAGTCTTGTACGCTCCACTGGGATGTTTGCCTTTTCACAACAGCATCACACTGAGTCACATTTATCTGGTGTTCAGCTTCAACCACCAGTTCCTTTTCCACCTAGACAGTTCTCCCCCTCCATTTTCCACTTCTGCTGTTAGTCAGTGCTGCCTTCACAGTAAGCATTCCCCTCTTGCACCATGCCATTGTGTTTCCTGCACCAGACTATTTCAGGCTATCAACAATCTCAGAAATTCTCAGTGTACATGGAATCACTTCCAACTTCATGTTGTCTAAAGGTTCAATAAACAAATTCAAGAAGTCCAGCTCCATTCAGGAATGTGCTTTCAGGTTCTTATTAATTAAAAATAAAACCAGGTGAAATTAAATAAAAATAAAAGTAAAAATGTCCCATTAGAACATTTAAGCTTTTGATAGATCTTTATGCCACACATTTTTGGAGACGCTAGGCCACACCTATCCAATTCAAATGGAGACAAACAGGCGTTTTCAGTAATAACAATTTTAGTGAGAATACTTGATGGGGATTAGATGGTATTTATCCAGATATTTCTGCATCTGCTTGCTTTGCCCCACTACATATTTTAATGTCTGTAGGATTTGCTGCAACAGACATAGTGTAATGCAAAGCACAATGTGAAACTCAGAGCCAGTACTGCAGAGATGATTCCCACCTCAATAATTCGCCTCCAGTCCACTGCAGAAAACAAGGCAGTAAAGTCTGTCATGGAACAGCGACCATGGGGGGCCTCCACAAGGATCAGCTAACTCCTAACTTTGCACAACTGATCCACGCACCAAAACCCCCACAGGTTTGTTTCATACACAAGACATACACACTGAAGGTAATCTGAACCAAAAGAACTTGCAGGGCACCCATGAAACAAAGGTAATGACAAGACAGCACTATCTCCCAGTAGCTCTGTGGCAGCAGCCAGGCTCTCCATGGCTGACAGGAGGGCTGGCTACTAACAGCCTGAGCTGTAGGGACAGGGTACAGAGAATCCACAGCCACAAGGAAGTGGGCTGGAAGAATGGAAGGATTCAACTGAGCACTGGCAAATTCCTTCTGAATGCTTTTTTTGTCAAAGCGCCATTACGGAAAGTTATGGCTTTTGCCAAGGAGTTCGTTTCAAGGAGCTGCTGCCAGTGCCCCAGGGTCACCACCATGCCTGACTGGCCTTGCCTGGCCCAGTGCTCCATGACAGCTCCCCAAGGCCATTACCCCCACCCAGCTGGGCCAGGCTCCAGCTTGGCACAGCCCTGCCACGGGCCCACCCGCGTGCCTACATCCTGAGCCAGCCTCACCTGTCACCCCACTGCCCTCGGCTGCAGCTGTCCTGGCTGGGGTGGCAGGACAGACCCGGCTCTGACAGACTCCAGGAGCACAATGGCAGGGGGCTGCTATAAAGGTTGGACAATCTCTTAGACCATCTCTGATGTCAGTTTAAGTGTGAGTCATTACCCTGTAGTACAGACCCAGATGAAGAAAGACCTTTTTGGAGAGGTAATTCTTTATTCATCAACTACAACTTCATCAACTGGAAAGACCAAGATGTCATCTACTCTAAAACTCATCACTCTTTTCCCAAGGGAGAAGATTTGTGATACATGTGAAGACATACCCTTAAAAGAATAAACTGAAACTACTTGCAACAATATTAGCACCATGAAAATAGCTACAGATCACTCAAATGCAGCCTAAATTTTAGAGCTAATTTCTTTTAATCTCAGAGTCAGTGACAAGAGGGAACTAATGCAGATCTTCAAGCATAAATCTTCAAACACTGTATTTTTCTTCATCTCAAAACAATCACTAACTACATAAAAGGACAAGTTTATGAGTAAGGAATAACTACAATGGCCAAAAAATGAGAAAGTCTTCAGTTTAAGGAGGTCTTCTCATCCAGTCATCCTTTTCAAAAATACAGTCCAGAAGGGCTAGAAGCCCTTTGAACTCCTAAATAATAATTTATATCCACATATGTATTTACATCCATAATGTAACACATCCAGCAGGACAGATGTAGGAGCATCTCACATTTTTCAAGATAATCCTGGGAATCCCTTACCTCAAACCAAATGTGGTTCATTTTCAGTTGGCTGCTGCAACACAAGATTTATGAACCACCACCCTGCCCTCTGGGGAGGGCTGACCACCTCTTCCCCAGGGAAGAGGTGGAGTCACCATCCTGTAAGTGTTCAAAACACCTATGAATACGGCACTTGAGAATGTGGTTTAGTCGTGAACATTGTGGTGGTGCTGGACTGACAGCTGGACTTGATGATTTTAAAGGTCTTTTCCAGCCTTAATCATTCTGTGATTCTGAATGTGTAACTGCATATATGTGTGAATTTCAACACGTGGCCTCTTCCAAGTAGTTTTCCTGGGCATGAACTGACAAGATTACCATTGCCCAAACCCTCTGTCAATAGGGTGCATCCAGCAGCAGACAGCACCATGACATAAATAGGAAGAGCCGCATGCCCACAGCTACACGCTGACCCCCAGCACTGCACACCTACAGGTGCTCCCTACTCAGAAGTTAACCAGCATCTACTTTTTCAAAAAAAGCAGAGATGACTACATGCATTGGATAGTCAGATCTTCCACAACAGTGAATTTTGTAAGTAACTTTAAAAAAAAGAAAGATATTCTCATTTTTTGCTTGAATTTAATCTTTCATACACACCCACCTCCCTGTCATATGTAATCAGAGATGAATCACAGTTATAACAGCAGCTGCTTTAAGTCTTTTTCTGCTTTTTCTTCACTAGAGACAACACCTTCATTTGTGCCCACTGATGAGCTTGCTCTATCTTTTATGTCAGTCCAGTAATCTTCCTGTCCAACACACAGCTAATTGCCCCCATCCATACAGACACATACACAGTGTTCTTCTTCTGTGTCTCCAGTGTATCCCTCTCCAAAATGATCTTGGCATCCTTACAGTGTGCCTCATCAACTACACTTCAACTTGCCCAGTCTGCAGCTGCATAGTTACAGCTTTGTAGTGCTTGCTGAATAGAAGTTGCTTGGTTTCGTTCTTTGTCCTCAACACCACGTATGGTTTGTCGATACAGGTCACGTGAATCCCTCATGTTATCCAAGAAAGCAGAATCAAAAGCATGTTTTCCGTCATGTTACATGAATATCAGTTGTTTTCACAGAAAATAAGGACATAGTCCAAGAGTGATTTATACAGACACAAAATCAACTGTGGAGCCTTCCAAGCCTATTTTCCTGCAGTCTGTCAATCAAGGAACTCAGGCTTAATTTTTAAAGGACCTACTCAGGTATGAGTTCATTCATTTTCACACAGAGCCAATGACTGGTTAACATCCTGTTCTTTAAAGAATACAAAGGAGGAGCTTGGATAAGCTCCTAGAAATGATGTCTTGCTACAAGAAACTGAGATGTCAAATGATAGTATCCTCATGCATTTGTCTTAGCTGTGCATTCCTTTTGGGTCCATCTGTTCTGTTTTCTAATAACATGCCCAATTTTGGTAGAACTCAAAAGAATGAGGTATTTCAGAGATTATACTCCACTGACTTCTAGTCAGGATGTGTGACTCTATCCATGATTTCCTTCCCTTTCAGAAATATCTTGCATTTCCAAACTGCTAAATCCATCTACTCCAAAATTTTTGAAGCTTCAGCACAGGAGGGAAGCAAATGAACATGAACATGTAAGAGACATTTCCATTTTCTTTAAAGTCTATGGCATCCAGGACAACTTCCGGTGATCTAGCAGTCAATACAGAGTTTTCGAGTCAACTCCACCATTAGCAACCTCGTTAGAGCAAAGAGGTTGATTTCCTCTCTAGGCTGATTTAAAGGTATACAGACACAGAAACTGTTTGCTGTACTGTTTCTGAGATGTTGACTAAAGGACATGAGTGGCTGTAGGAACTGATCTACTTTAAATGACCCCATAAATAGCTACAAGGAGAAAAGACTAATTTTATGCCATAACAGATCGAGGAGCAAATATGCTTTTTCTCTGTAAAAGACTAGACAAGTGTCTATGGAGAAGACCTTAATCTGTAGTGCTTATAGACTTTCATGTCTCAAGTACTGACCAAAAATCAATTCTCTTTATAAAAGCAGAGAAAAAACAGTGTTGGTTTTCTTTTTTCCTGTAAAGTCTATCTAAATATCAGGTTATTCCTCAAATGCATGTTTAAGGCAGAGGTATGGCAAAAGAAGCAAGGGAACACTGATAGCTAAGCTGCACTAAATTTTTTAATCAATAAGCCTGTCATGTGCACTTTGTTCTCTTCAGTGATGATGGAAGCAAGAAAATGTGCTCTAAAGCCATTAAAACTTCCTGAAAAGCACATCTAGATTTCATAAGATGTATGAGATATTAAGCCTTTGCACAATTCACTTATTTAGCAAAACTTCAAGACTTTAAGTCATGCTATAAAGACTTTGCAAAGCAGTAATGTACATCTTTGAGATGTACTTATCATATCTTCCTGAAAGTGTTGTGATACTGTCATTATAAGTAACTTCTACATAGAATGCAAGAACAGATTATACAAATACGCATTTTTTCCCAGTATTTTCCATGGTTATGCAAGTCAAAAGCAGCTAAGTTCTCTGATGAGATAAATAAGAACAAATCATATCAGCATCACTTTATCCACTTACAGTCAGAGAATTTGGGCCAGATATTTCTGAAGCAGAATCTGACATAAGTGACTAAGTAGCTTTCTTGCTTTTCTTACTCTAGAACTTTTAAATATTGACATCAATCTAGTAAGACTAAAGCCTTCAGATTCTATTCAGGACTTGAACCAAGAGCTCCTGCACTGTTAGGTGGCAGCATGTATATGGCCCTCTTCTATGGCCCAGTCTGACCCAAAAAATCTTCCTCCAGGCTCCTTGCTGCTGGAATGCTGCCTTTCCATCTGACTGTCCGTGCTCTTGGGAACAGAAAATACTAGAAACTACTTTCAATATTTCCTTAAACTTCTTCAAGGTGACAAGATTGCTAAACATGGTCTTAGCAGCTTCTTCCTGAGAGCATTCTGTTACACGGCAGCATATTTTTCAAAGATAGCAACTTATGGCACATTAAGTGTCCCAGAGAAACACTGTGGAAATTCATAAAAGTGATTGTCACTGCCTAAATGCAACTCAAAGAGGATCTGCTATGCTCTTTCAGCAAGGAACATTCTTAATATTTTGTCCTTAGGTCTGGGCTTAAGAACAGGGTTTGGAGGGCATAGAAGATGAAGGAAACAGCAGCACTAACTGCCTGTATTTTGAGGACTTCAACATTAACGTTTGAATTAGATCTCCCTGCTATTGCTGCCACTTTAAAACATAACTATAACATAGCATCCTAACAGTAAGAAGTGCTCTTATATCCGAGGTCCAATTTTCTGGTTACTGAACTACATGGATATAGGATGCATTGGATCCTAGGAAGAAAACACCAGCTACCCCAAATCGGGAACATAAAGCTGAAGCAATAGCAGGATATTCGCACCTCCAAAGACCCCCAAAGAACCAAGAGCAGAAGCAATAGTTCCTCTATGTATTACAGAACAGTTCCTGGCCAGATTACTGAGCTAACAAGGGAAAGCACCACTCAGAGCTACCCCACTCCTACAGAAAGGAAGAGCACACCAATTAAGTCTGCGGCAGGAGCAACCAGAAATGAAGGGCTTATGTTGAGTTACTGGCACACGCTGGCTTGTTAATAGTAGTTGCTTGCTCTCCCACTCTCTCTCTCTCCTTTTCAATTATGCTTTCCCTATCCTAGCAGCAATTTCTTCTCTTACTCTTTCTGCACTCTACAACTAGGTCAAAAAGCTTGGATCCAGCATTTGATCATGGATGACATCATCTTTTTAAACACCCATGGACCTGCTGTAGCCACATGCTCTTTGTGAAGGAAAAGCATTTCAGCAACTGCCCCAAGACCTCCTACCCATTACTCACATCCCAGTACCTCAGAACTTATATTACTGCCTTGATATTTGTGACAGACACTTGTTTCCTCAACCTGATTTCATTAGAACTACACAGTACCACAAGTTACCAGTTAAAAAAAATCAGGGTATCAAATTGTATGGTTGGGAATTTTCTCACCAACTAAAAGAATGATTTGTAAAATAGTTTAACATGAAATAACACGAAATGCCAGCAAGCCATCTGCTCTAACCTCTGTGTTAAAGTTAACAGCTATTTTGGATTTCAACAAAGGAAATCAGCTAAAGCTATTAACGTTGGGGGCTTTCCCCCCCCCAGGGAATATGAGCACCCACTAGTTTTATTAAATGGAACAGAAACAACAGGAACTGGAGATCCCTGAAGAAGAGGCAGAAAACAAAAAATCTGGGACACAAACAGCACTGTGTTGCATAGCAATGCCAGTCACTTACCTCCTCGTACGTAAGTCAAGCCAGACCTTTCCCAGTTTGTCAGAACCTGCCACACAAGCAAGGCAGCATGACCACACATATGCGCAGTGACTGACTGCAGTCTGAGGACATACTCAACCATATAACACACTGCCAGCAGCCTCCAGCACATCTGGGTCTTGAGAGTGTTTCTGGGATGTCTGTACTGAAGATTAATTCTAGGGACGGATACAATGCTTTTTAAAGACGCAAGTTGAATATTGAGGCTGGGAAAATAAAGGCACTCATAAGTAATTTATTCAAAAGAAAAAGGGAAGTGATATTGTTTTCTACTTGTAGCTAAAAAGACCACAAGCTTTACAAGTGGCTCTTTATTTTCTCTCTTGGGAACTTTAACTCACTCAGTAACTAATTCAAACCTTTTCTTCCTCCACAAACTCCCTTTCATGAAGGGGTAGTCTCCCAAACCAAAGAGCTTGACACTAGGTTTGACCCTAGTCTGATTCAAGAATTTATCTCCAGCATCAGTGAGGCTGAAGTCTCATGAGACATTCGTCTCCTGGCATCAGATGGCGTTAAGTACTTGCCCCTAAGCAAACCTTGAGGTTTTTGACCGAAAGGCCGTGCTCTGAAGTTTTGGTGCTAACCAAAGGTAATTTTCATCTCAGTCTCATGTAAACCTATTCCTTTTAATCTCAGAACCAGGAAAGAAAGGATCTTACATCCAACACATTTGAACTGAGAATACAGTTTTCTTGGTGCATTATCTAACCCCGTATTTCCTGCTTGTACTCCACAAGGGGCTGAAAGACATGCTACCACTGCAAGGCTCCACAGTGGAGATCTTTTCCTCAACAGGTATCAATACAAACTTTTGTGTCAGAATGGTGTCCCATGAAGCAACAATGGTACCAGCACAAGTATATTTAGCATGACTCCAATGATAATATATCTGCAAGGCCTAAAGCCAGTTGATGTACAAACTAGATTTATAAGAGCTCAGTTATATACAATGCAGTAGTTTCCACAGCTTGGAATTTGAGTAGTCAAAAATAAAATTATCACAGATGGTACATATTTCCCACATATCAAATCATGACACTACCTGAACTTCTGCCAAACCAAATCACCATTCTATGAAGAGCACACAGCATCTATCATCATCATCACAATCACAGAACTAAAGGGCAGAAATAATCTCTTCTGCATCTATTAGTGGAAGGAAATATTCACAGCAATATCCATATACCCTCCTCAAGAGACATCTGCATCGTTCCTGTCAACCATAAATCTGACTCCTTTATTTCAAAGGAAATATGAATTCCTGAATTAACAGGTCATCAACTCAGTTCCTTTCCAAACCAGCGTTAAAGCACTAATCCCAGTTCTGTCTAAAGGATAAAAAGGATATTACTATAAAGCAATAATATGAAGTAATAAGCCATCAAAGGCAGAGAAATTAAATGATAATCAATGCTGAAATATCATCACATCATGAAGCTTATAGTCCAGAACATCATCTTAGATATGTTTATGAATAAGAACCCTCAGTAGAACTCAGGAGTTCTTTAGAGAGGCACATAATTTTTAAACATTTTACAAGATTCAGCTACTTATAGAGGCAAACACAGCTCCTCTTTGCACATTCGTCAGAAGCACAATTGAACTTCCTATGGGCTCCAGTGCTAGCTCCACCTTCCTCCCCAACCATCCAAAGCTGCTTCCTCACATAGGTTCCTGCCTGCCCCACTGCATAAATTTCAGCACACTACAGCGAGCGCAGCAGGACTGTTTGGCATTTACTTTTAACAGCCAAATGAAAGAATTAAACACTACCGAAAAATAGCAAAGACAAGCAACCTTAGGACAGGCAAACTGTCAAGTCAATTTCTGCAATCATCGTGAGATGCACATGTTGAATTTCCCATCCCAGCTTTTCATAACCATTAACATTTTTTACAATGCCTTGCTGCTCTTCTACACAGTCAACTTGGCGGTCGAGGCCTGCAGATACATTATATGTCATAATGGCTCCCTCGGCAAACCAGCGGTGTGACTTGACACACAAGCCAGTCCACGGGGATCTCCGTGCTGCGCACGGCTGCTGTAGGTCGCGCTGTGTCATTTCACCACTCTCTTGGTATTCGCTCTGGCCAAAAGCCACGCAAGGAGGGTTAAGTTCAGGGACGGCTGCAGAGAAAACCTTGCAGCCAGGGGGAATCCCGGACCCGATCTCAGAGCCGTACCGCACAGCACAGGGCAGGTGACCCGCAGCGCCCTGACCAGCAGCTTTCCCCCGCTGTGAGTGGGGACGAGAGCCAGCCGCGCACCGGAGCGGAGTCCGGGCGGGGGCCTGGACACCCGCCCTGCTCGGGGCAGCGCCTCTCCTCGTTCCGGGGGGAGCCTGCGCTGCCGGCGCTCGGGGCACCGCCGGAGCCCCGCCGGGGAGGGGATGCCTGTGACTAAGCACATGCGGCCTCTCCTCGCCCTCCCGCTCACCGCCCGGCCGGGCTCTCCAGCACCGGCGCGCCCGGCCCTGGGCACCAGCGGCCGGACAGCGGGGCCGCTCCCGGGAGGGGCCGGGCAGGAGGCACCTGCCGTGCCCCGCCCGGGAGGCCCGGCGCCGGGCAGCAGCCCCGGCGGCAGCGGGCCCGTGTACGGGTTTCCCTCCCGTCTGCGCCGCGACCCGAGCCT
>VYZR01068958.1:54330-68986 GCA_013400675.1 Oxylabes madagascariensis
CCTCCTGCAATTAAAGTAAAAACGTTATACAGAAACTGTTGATCAAAAGCATCTTTATGCTGAGAATGGAGACGAGTAAACACAATCTCCAGCTCAGGTACTTTCAGTATGCGGTTAAAGCAGCCTCCAAAGAGACAATGATATTTTTATATCAGAAATTGTATGTCTAGCCCAGAACTAGCCCACAAAAAAAACAAAAAACAAAAAACAAAAACAAAAACAAACAAAAAACCACCAAAACCAAAACAAACAAAAAAGTCCCCACAAAAAAACAAAACAAAACAAAACAAAAAAAAACAAACCAAACCAAACAAAAAACAACAAACAAACAAACAAACAAACAAACCCAACCAAACCAAACCAAACCAAACCAAACCAAACCAAACCAAACCAAAACAAAGAACAAAACAAAACAAAAAAAACCCCCACAAAAACAAACAAAAAAACCCCAAAAACAAAAACCAAACAAACAAAAACAAAACAAAACAAAACAAAGCAAAACAAAACAAAACAAAACACAACCAACCCTAGGCAAGGAGGAGTCTTGTTTAGTTCTTCTGTTGCCCAGATATTTGGATGCAGAGTTAACATAATCCCCTCTGTGAGCCATCCTGCTCAGGGCAATTTTGTGAACCAGCTTCCATGGTCAAATACTCTGCTGCATGAGGGAGGAGCTGCTGATGATTTTAAACAGCTATAAATAAACTGAAGGACATTAAAGAAACAAGTCACATAGAATCATAGAACAGTTTGGGTTGTAAGGGACCTTTAAAGGTCATCTAGTCCGACCCCCCTGCAATGAGCAAGATCTTCAACTAGATCTGGCTGCTCAGAGCCACAAACAATCTGACCTTGCATGTTTCCAGATATGAGGCATCCACCATCTCTCTGGGGAACCTGTTCCAGTGTTTTACTAGCCTCACTGTAAAAAGTTTTCTTTATATCTAATTTAAATTTACCCTCTTTAAGTTTAAAACCATTGCTCCTCAGCCTGTCACAACAGGCTCTGCTGAAAAGTCCCTCTCCAGCGTTCTCATAGGCCATCTTTANTGGGAATGAAAGGGTATGCCCAGAATGGGTGTTTTCAACACCAGCCATCAAATTCCCAATGAAAATTGATCAGCAAATATCTTGGGATAAAGGCAGAGAAGGTGGCGAGGTTTTTGGACATCTATTTACTAAATTGGAAAGCTAGGGACAAAGATTCTCAAGACAAAGGTTTTGCATTGGAAATACAACTAACCTTTCCAGTGTCTAAGTTTTCAAGCTAATAACCCTCTGGGAGTTTGCAATAGTCTGAGCAGAAGACAAAGAGACACATGCTGTATTCTCTCTGACACAGATTTTTTTTTCTGTCTTTGTTACCTGAAATTTTAATTGAAGTCATCCAAACTGAAAGACATTTTGGCTCTGTGCACAGCGTAACAAAAGCCTCCGCTAGCACAGCACAGCCACATATCATAATAAACCCCGTCTTTTCATGCAGCGAAAACATTCCTTCTACGGTGAACCAGGTACACTTCTGTGATGAAACATGAGAAAATTCTACAAAGAAATGCAATCTCTTTTTCCCTGTAATTCTGTCAGTCACATAACTACACATACAGAGGGAATTTTCTGATATGTGGTTAAAGCCCTGTCTCAGTCAACTAAAACGTATATTTTTTAATAAACTCAAGTTTCCAGTCAGCCACTGCTTTGCTTCAAATAGATAATGTAGTATTTTTGTTTCCTTGCCTTTTTAAAAATATGTATAAGCACTGCAGAAGGAACAGTTGGAAATGTAAGTTTGGAGAATAAAAATACATTTGATAAAATACCACATTTCTATTACTGAGTAGGACAACTTGGTGGCAGCAAGCTCCATGGACCCTTACAAAGATGGACTGGGCATGCAGCACATACAAAAAGCCAAGACTGGGGAATGAAGAAGCAACTCCTAACATTTTTCAAATTAAATTTTCACCTTCTCTCTCAAAATGATGAAACATATAAATCTGCTGGATCATAGGTAAGCAGTGGCATAAAGACAAAATAGAGTGGGCTGAGTGAAAGATCTCACTAAGCAAACTAGTGTGTCTTCAGTCATTAGTGCAAGCCCATTGGAAATGGGTTTGCTGGTGAACTGTGAATGATGTTTTCCCTCCTATCCACTCAGTCTTTGGCTTCTCTGCTGGCACCTTCCGTCACTAATAGACTGAAGCAAAACCAGTTTCATGCTCTGCCTCCTCAAAATTTATTGTGGGACAAAACTAAGTGCTATTCCTCCTCTGAATTAATTGCCACCCGAAGAGGAACAGTTTCTATTACGAAATTTTGGGACAAAATACCATCCATACACACTAGCAGGCTTGGTCATGAGAACAGGCCCAGGCATGGAGCAGCCACCCAGAGGAAATTCTGTATTCTGCTTTTTGAATGACTGCTTGTAAATAGTGGTTCATAATGTACTCAGATAGGCCATGAGATGCTAATAAGTCTTAAGGAGCACAGCCCTAAGGTGGATTTAAAGTGACAATCAAATAGGAATGAGACATACAGCATGTCCCTTAAGTAATCTAATTCTTTTTCTGTGACATGATTTTAATATAATTCTTCACATTCACATTGCATGGCTTAATCTGAATTAGATTTCTAAGCAAGACCTGATATGGGCTGATCATTTAGCCTCTCCAGCTGTTTTTCTCTCAGACAGACCTCATTTTAGGTTTCCTTAACGTTTCTGCAGCTGTTTTCTTGTGACCTTCATCAGCTCTATCTCCCTCCAGCTGACCCAGATGCTTTGCTTCTGTAATCTGAATCCCCAGTTTTCAGAGGCTGCTGCTGCTCCACTGCTCCTTTTTGTGTTTTCAGTGAGCTCTCACAGAAAGCTCTTAGACAAACATAGTCATCATGGCATGGAAGAGAAGTTATTCTTGCATTTAAAATATGCTAATGACATAAGGAAAAGAAGATATGAAATGATCACTTTTCACAAAGTAGGGAAATTACGACTAAGAATCCCAAAGATAATGTGTTCAGACTTGGGAAGCAGTTACAGACAGGCAAGGAAGGTGCATGTGTGGTTGAAAAACCTTTTGTGATGATTAGAAATGGTTCAGTAAAATCAATTCCAAAGCTGACTGCAAAAAGTGTCTGAGGGATTTCACAATGTTGAATAGCAGTAAGATAAAATAGCAGATGGAACATAAGGTTAAGACCATTGTATCACATACAGGAAAAACACTTCTATGTATACATTAAAGTGAATGAGCTCTAATTTAGCTACTGATATTGGGGGAATAAAAAGAACGAGAATCACAAATAGAAACCATCATTAATTGGATTAGTACAGTGTGCCCACGCTTTTTCAGAGAAATTTTTTTTCCATAAAAGATGTGGACAAAGGAAAAGTCTATTCAAAGCTATGGAAATAGCTCTGAGCATTTTAACTTGGAAAAAAGATGACCAAAGGAAAATATGATTAATGTTTACGAAATTATAATGGTTTGAAAAAGGACAACAAATTTTCACTGCTTCTTATAATGAAAGAATTAAGGTGCACAAAACCAAAATAGCCAGTAGGAAATATAAATAATAAAAATGTAAGAGCTTTTTTTGCACAGCAGGTAGTGAAACCATGTAACTTTTTGCCACAGGTGGTAGGGAGACAAAAGCCAGAATGGGTTAAAAATCCCTGCTAGATACGTTCATTACTGTGGAAGTTTGCCGTGGGATATTTAACATAAGCCCAGTTAAATCCTGAAGGTGAAGAAAACCTCCCAGTCCGAAAACCTGCAGCTCTTGATGCTGAGGCATCAAAATAGAATAAAGATTGTTTCATATTTGCCCTTTTCCTCAATTTCTTCTTCTAAGTAGCTAGTATTGGCCAATATCAGACACATGATGCTGAGTTAGAGTTGCCTTTATACTGACTCAGTACAAGCACCCTCCTGCAATTAAAGTAAAAACGTTATACAGAAACTGTTGATCAAAAGCATCTTTATGCTGAGAATGGAGACGAGTAAACACAATCTCCAGCTCAGGTACTTTCAGTATGCGGTTAAAGCAGCCTCCAAAGAGACAATGATATTTTTATATCAGAAATTGTATGTCTAGCCCAGAACTAGCCCACAAAAAAAACAAAAAACAAAAANGACCCCCCTGCAATGAGCAAGATCTTCAACTAGATCTGGCTGCTCAGAGCCACAAACAATCTGACCTTGCATGTTTCCAGATATGAGGCATCCACCATCTCTCTGGGGAACCTGTTCCAGTGTTTTACTAGCCTCACTGTAAAAAGTTTTCTTTATATCTAATTTAAATTTACCCTCTTTAAGTTTAAAACCATTGCTCCTCAGCCTGTCACAACAGGCTCTGCTGAAAAGTCCCTCTCCAGCGTTCTCATAGGCCATCTTTAGGGACTGTCAGGCTGATATGGTATATAGTATCCCCAGAGCCTTCTCCAGGCTGAACAACCCCAGCTGTCTCAGCCCTTCTCCATAGCAGAGATGCTCCAGCCCTAGGATTGTTTTAGCTGCCCTCCTCTGGGACCTGCTGCAACAGGCCCACATCCTTGCTGCACTGAGGATCCCAGACCTGGATGCAGCTCTTGGGTGAGTTCTCATCAGAACAGAGCAGAGGGGCAGCATCCCCTCCCTGGCCCTGCTGGCCACACTGCATTGGATGCAGCCCAGGATGCAACTGGCTTTTCTGGGCTGCAAGCACACATTGCTGGGCCACGTCCAGCCTCTCATCCATCAGCACCCCCAAGTCCTTGATGGATGGGATTGAGACTAGCGATTCTGAGGAACAATAACAGATTCTTGTGGAAGAAAAATAGAGCACACACAATGTTGGTTTTGCTAACAGGCCAGGCTTTGTATCAGGTGTAGAAAGCAGATGGCAACAGAAGGAAATCTGAGCTAATGTAGCTGTTGCCACAGGCACGCTCTGAATGCAATGAGCCACAAGTGCCATAAGAGATAGGCCAAAAGCTGTTTATATAACTCCATGGAGAAGAAAAAGGAAGCCAGAGATGATCCGAACAGGATGCTACATTTCAGGACAGAAGGTGGGAAGTGTTAGTCACAGCATTAGGCATGCATGTCTTTAATCCAACAAGAGGAAATGTCTGTGCAAAGGCATTGGCTTTACTTTCTAAAATTGTCTAGTACACTGTGTTTTGAGAGGGTGCAGTGAAAGTTCATGAAATGAGACTTTGAATGGTGGGGTATGTCATGTCAGATGGAAATGTTAATCCTTCCCTTTGCTACTGAATCACAATGAACAATCTCTCTGAAGTTCTGCAGTCTGGAAATTTCATCAACTATCCTCTTATGAAAACAACATCCAGCTCAATTCTATTCACCTAAAGTGGTAGGAAGCCACAACATTTTCTCATAGCAATGGTACCAGAAGCTTGGAAATTGATGAGTTTTGCAAGTGCTCAAAGATGATGATGATGATGATGATAATAATAATAATAATAATAATAATAATGATAACAACAACAACTTTTTAAAATCTGACAAAATGCAAAAGCATGTGACAGGTAAATTCAGACAATCAAAGTAACAGATTCATGGTTTTAAGACATTTATTTCAAATATTTTATTTCCCAAAGTTTAGTACCAAATCAAGATTTGAAGGCAAGAACTACAAAAATTGTTCAAAATCTGACAACTCATACCAATCTTATTGCTAACAGAAATTTCAGCTTGGGGTATATTTATAGACCAGCATTCTTAATCCAGCTACAACTGACTGATTTTTCAGCTTTGTTTAGTTGATTTGGTAGAACTGGCAATGGTATGTATACAGCCAATGACCTGCTGCAAGTCATAATAAAAATGTGACTTTGACCAGGATATCAGAACTCAAAAAAAAAATTTTTTTCTACTTCATACAAGGTCAAATCTGATGTCTTTTGACTTTCAATTGTTGCAGAAGAATGCCTTGAGAATGCAAAGAAAGAAAAGCTCAGCACCTCTTCAGCTGCAGAAGTCATGCTTAGGAAAAGAATGGCTTTAGGAGTTTGTTTATGTCATGACTGTTTTCTTCCATTGTTAATAAAACTGAGATGTGAGTGTCTCTTCCAAAGGCAGTGCCCTTTATCTACTTATATAATTCATTGTGCTGGTTCTGACTGCAGTAGAGTTAATTTTCTTCCCAGCAGCTAGAACAGGGCTGTGTTTAGATTTGTGCAGAAAACAGGATTGATAATACAGAGATGTTTTTGTTATTGCTGAGCAGGGCTTATACAGCGGCAAGACCTTTTCTGCTTTTCATATTGTTGTGCTGTCGAGGAGGCTGGGGGTGAAAGGGAGGCTGGAAGGAGACACAGCCAGGACAGGTGCCCCCAACTGACCAAAGGGATATTCCAGACCATATGGCATCATGCTTAGTATATAAAGTGGGGGAAGGATGAGAAGGGGGATCCAGGAGATGGCTGAACACCTGCCTGCCCATGGGGAGCAGTGAATTAATTCCTTGTTTTGCTTTGCTTGTATGCATGACTTTTGCTTTTCCTGCTAAACTGTCTTCATCTCAACTCATGAGTTTTTTAGCTTTTACCTTTCCTATTCTCTCCCCAGTTCCACTGGTGGGGGAGGGAGGGGGGGAGGGAGTGACTGACTGACTGACTGACTGACTGACTGACTGACTGACTGCATGGGGATTGGTGGCTGGCTGGAGTCAAACCATGACACCCATAAACACTTCAGAGAAGTGAAGACCAGTCTCTAAAACTGTTGTGACTTTTCTCTGGATTGCATGCCTCAGACTGGTCCATCGGGTGCTCTCTGTTCACTGGAAATGAGGTCTGAGTCTCATAAATTGCAGACCTGAAGTTACCCAGCCAAAGTAGGTCACTGATCACAGACCCCAGGGAAAGGTATTTTTGTTATTTGTTTTCTGCAGAGGGTGCTGAAGTAAGGGATGTGGGTGGCATTTACAGAAGCAGGAGTCACCTATCCTTCACAGCAAACCAGGAGTGGACATGACTGAACTGAAGGACAAACATGAGCCTCAATGACCTTAAACACACATAGGATTGAGAGCTGGGGAAAGAGAGAGAGAGGCTCAGTGTAGAGTGACAGCTTTTACACAGCTCATCCTTCTACACAGGAGAGATGGGATCTAAGCCATTGACAGGTGGAGCCATGAGGCACTTTTGGAGCCCTGCTCTCAAAGCACAAAGAAACAGTCACCTTGTGAAGTTAACATGCAAAGACTGTCTGCCTCCTCAGCAAAAGATGTGCCACAGCTCACAACATTGACTACAACTGCCTCTTGCAAGGATCAAAATACATACAGAGGTTTAGTCTCTTCTCTTCATTACCAGCAAAGCCAGTCACCTTTGCTGTCCTCAGTTTCAGAAAAATAGATTTGATGTACTGCACTGCCTTGCAAAACTGAGAAGTTGTCACATCCCATCACAGAAACAGTGGGTTCTTAAAATGGATAGGCCACTGAGTAAGACTGAGGTTTCCAAGGTCAGAGAACTCGTACCTAGGTTAAAGAAGTAGGCAGTGTTTTTTATTTGTTTATGTCAAGAGCAACATATATCGTAATCCATTAAAAAGGCTTTTCTGGATGGCCCTGGCTTGTAAGATGCCATTCTGGAATTTGCTGTTCCAGATTGTGAACATCAGAGAAACCCCTGGGGTTTCTTTTCTGTTATTGAGTATTTGACTGGCTAAAAATAAATAAATAAATAAAATATTACAAAAGAAGAAAGAAATGTATTTGTGACAGTCACCCAGCAAGGCTCAGCAAGGCATGTTTCATCCTGAACACCCAAAGAGTTATATAATTACACTCAGCAGAAAGCAGTCTTATCTGGGAAGTGTCAGGCAGACTTACTTACAAGCAGTGATAGGAACTCAGTCCCTACCACAATATGCTTGTTCATGTTTCTTCTCCTTTTCATTGTTTTTTCTGTGTAACTTTGTGCCCTGATTTTACATGGGTTGGATTAGTTCATTATTAGCCTTCTGTAAAATCAGTGTAGTCTCTGAATTAAAAATACAGATTAAAAGAAAAAAGAGGGGGTTTGCCAACATACTTGGCATAGGAAGGCAGCTTTCTTTGGCTATCCAAAATAATTTCTACAGTAATTGGCTTTTTTCTCACATTTTTGAAGGTTGTATCCCCAGTACAGTGCTAAACAACTGATGATTTACGCTTCTCATAAAAAAGAGGTAACTACAGGAAAAATAGTTCCTAAGCCACACTGGGGGAAAAAATGGCTATAACATAGCTTCCAGAACTTTCTTAGGCCACTTCATTAAAAATAAAGAGGTGAGTATACGGTAACAAATCCTTCAAATCAGTAAAGCCTAGGCCTCTCACAAACTGCAAAGTCATTGCAATAGGCAAGGCATGGAGAAGATATTTCCCTAGGTGAGTGTAAAATAACTTATACAACACAATCTTTAGCGATTGTGGAGGAGGTGTTTTTAGCAACTACATTGTCCCAAAGGGACACCACAGCTCTGGATTCTGGCATGCAAACCCTGTGGATTCAGGCCTGTGTGTGTGTTGCCTTGGAAGGTTATGCCCTCTGCCTTTGAGAGGAGTGGGAAACTGGAACAACAAGAACAGGGGCTCTGGCATTTCTTCAGCTCTTTTTCTGGGTGGCTTTGTAAGGGATTACTCGACTGGACAGAGATGCATGGCTGGTGGAAGGGCCTGTGCAAGTGGGCTTGGTCCAGGCAGCTGCTGCTGCCATCTGAACCTCTGCACACCTTCACTGTTGAGTCCTGGGCACGGAGCAGCCGTTCAAGGCAGAAACACACAAAAGTGATTCTCTTACCCACCTCCCACGCAATGAGAGGTGCCTTGCAGGTCCTAGGAAATGGAGGAACTATAAGGCAAACAATCATACACCTTTCCCTCTCTGTGAAACAGAATGAAGTCTAGATTATTGTCTATTCTGGTTGTCAAAGATACCATCTGTGAGAACTTACAGCTAACGCACAGAATATATGTCATAGGTAAGAAGACATGGTCTTTCCATCAGCAGCACAGTTTGTAACATGAGAGCAAAAAATAAAAGAAATAGTATTGGGTAGTGCTTTCTTGTCGTAACAAAATTATACTAAGACAATGGAAGACAGAGGCGTAAGAAAATGTTGTCTTAGCAATGAATGGATGAATAATCCCCAGAGCTGTTTTTTCAAAAACTCCCTATCCAGCTATTTTACAGAGGCCTTTACAAGGACACAGAAACCTATTCGGGTGATGTACTGATCCTAGAGTAGTATGACAGCTTGCAACAGCCACAGGACCAAAGCTACCACCAAAACCACAGGGCACCACAACACTTATGTTGTCTGTGATACTCTTCTGGGGTCAGCTTATGGGCCCTGCTTTCCCAAACATCTGTCTGCATTTGTGCCTTGCTATGCTGCTCAGAGCTGCGAGTCATTAAACCTTGGTTTAAGGAGAGGAGACAATGAAGGATCATGGCCTTTATCATCCAGAGATGAACAGTGCTCTTCATGTTGGGAATCAATTAAAACTTCGTGGTTTTGAGGGATATGGTGAAAGGAGAGATTGAGAAAGTGGAGAACAAACCAATCAAACTTTCACATTCCCCCAGATCAGGTGGGATGTCCAATCCCTTTCATTGTAACTTGTGTTGACACCTCAGTGGCATCTCCCAATGCTCTGTTGTTGGCAGACTTCTTCGGAGTGGCTTGAGTGGCTTCCTCCTAGCTTGTTGACTGGCTCCTACATGGTGCTCTTTGCTGCTTAATCACATGCTGTCAGACACTAATGAGGGTGCTAATATACTAATTATCTTCTATTGGTACCTGATCTTCCTNGAGGAACTATAAGGCAAACAATCATACACCTTTCCCTCTCTGTGAAACAGAATGAAGTCTAGATTATTGTCTATTCTGGTTGTCAAAGATACCATCTGTGAGAACTTACAGCTAACGCACAGAATATATGTCATAGGTAAGAAGACATGGTCTTTCCATCAGCAGCACAGTTTGTAACATGAGAGCAAAAAATAAAAGAAATAGTATTGGGTAGTGCTTTCTTGTCGTAACAAAATTATACTAAGACAATGGAAGACAGAGGCGTAAGAAAATGTTGTCTTAGCAATGAATGGATGAATAATCCCCAGAGCTGTTTTTTCAAAAACTCCCTATCCAGCTATTTTACAGAGGCCTTTACAAGGACACAGAAACCTATTCGGGTGATGTACTGATCCTAGAGTAGTATGACAGCTTGCAACAGCCACAGGACCAAAGCTACCACCAAAACCACAGGGCACCACAACACTTATGTTGTCTGTGATACTCTTCTGGGGTCAGCTTATGGGCCCTGCTTTCCCAAACATCTGTCTGCATTTGTGCCTTGCTATGCTGCTCAGAGCTGCGAGTCATTAAACCTTGGTTTAAGGAGAGGAGACAATGAAGGATCATGGCCTTTATCATCCAGAGATGAACAGTGCTCTTCATGTTGGGAATCAATTAAAACTTCGTGGTTTTGAGGGATATGGTGAAAGGAGAGATTGAGAAAGTGGAGAACAAACCAATCAAACTTTCACATTCCCCCAGATCGGGTGGGATGTCCAATCCCTTTCATTGTAACTTGTGTTGACACCTCAGTGGCATCTCCCAATGCTCTGTTGTTGGCAGACTTCTTCGGAGTGGCTTGAGTGGCTTCCTCCTAGCTTGTTGACTGGCTCCTACATGGTGCTCTTTGCTGCTTAATCACATGCTGTCAGACACTAATGAGGGTGCTAATATATTAATTATCTTCTATTGGTACCTGATCTTCCTGGGAATGCAAGTGGAGCTGCTCTTCACATATGTCACTAGAACAGCCTCTGCTCCCAACCTAATCAGAGATTTTCACCTGTTCTTTTTTTCTTTTTGGCAAAAACAAAGCTGGGAAGAGATACACTACACAGTCCTTCTCACATCACAGATCCCAAGAATGTGCTTCCATCAGTGCGACAGGCAGATGTGGNAAAGTGGAGAACAAACCAATCAAACTTTCACATTCCCCCAGATCGGGTGGGATGTCCAATCCCTTTCATTGTAACTTGTGTTGACACCTCAGTGGCATCTCCCAATGCTCTGTTGTTGGCAGACTTCTTCGGAGTGGCTTGAGTGGCTTCCTCCTAGCTTGTTGACTGGCTCCTACATGGTGCTCTTTGCTGCTTAATCACATGCTGTCAGACACTAATGAGGGTGCTAATATATTAATTATCTTCTATTGGTACCTGATCTTCCTGGGAATGCAAGTGGAGCTGCTCTTCACATATGTCACTAGAACAGCCTCTGTTCCCAACCTAATCAGAGATTTTCACCTGTTCTTTTTTTCTTTTTGGCAAAAACAAAGCTGGGAAGAGACACACTACACAGTCCTTCTCACATCACAGATCCCAAGAATGTGCTTCCATCAGTGCGACAGGCAGATGTGGGGAAGAAAAAGAGAGGATCAGCCACTTGAGTACAGCCATGCATATTCCATAAATCATCCTAAGAAGCTGGGCTTGATCCCTCTGGTAACAAGCTTTAGAGGAATTCCTCTTGTCTATTGGCCACAGCAAGAATAATGAACTAAATGCCTCATACATTAGATACAACAGAAAAATCAATTGAGTGTAAAAGGGCTTTTTAAAAAATTGATTCTGGGTTTTAGGTTTTAGGCAAGATGCAGCTTGTCCAAAAAAGCAAAAATTGAAATGGATATTATCTTCAAGGGAATACTGGTACTGCTGCAATAAGACATGTTTACTAGACAGTCTGGATGTTAAAATTAAAAGAGCTCTGGCTAATTCTGAAATTAGGAAACATGCACAAGGCCTACAAATGAACTGTGTCTCTGCAAAGATAAAAATCAGCATATGGGACAGAGCTGCCAAATTCCAGTGTGTGATCTGTGCTGTGGAAGAAGACACCAGACATGTCAGCCACCAGTTCCTGATATGCTATTTCTATCTGCAGCAGAAATGGAGAGATTTCCTTTGGTTAAAATGTATTTTAAATCTGTCCCAGAATCCATTGGGATATCTAGGATATTCTCCTAGGAATGTTAAAATGAAGAATTGGAATGGAAGAGTGGAGAGAACAGGAAGAATAAAACTGTTGGAAAACACGTGAAAGGGGAGGCAGAAAGAGACAATTAGTGAATCTCACAATATGTATGTAGGCAAGGGATACACTACACAAGAATAAGTGAAAAAAGGCTACATAAGGAAAGAAGAGAACATTTCTATTCTCTTCTCTCTCTGCTTTCTGAGAATATCAGAGGGACGAGGCATTAGTCCTATTAAAAATTCTGGTTGTAGAATGGAAGCATGTTGTATACATGTCCCCACTTGAGGGAACAGTCAAAGAATGACTATGTGGGCTTTGCACCATTTGAACAACTGATGGTTTGATAAGAAACACTGGAGATGCCCATCCAGCTATGTGGTAGCTTTCGGGTCAGGGGAGACAGAAAAAAAAGTGATGAGTTTTGGTGTAGTTGCCACTTCTTTTGAGTGTTATGCACGTCTGCATAACAGTCCTGGACAGGACTGAAATTTGTTTAAAATGTGCTCCTGTCTCCTATGTTGCAGTGTCCTATCAATCTTCATGGCAGTTTGGATTTCTGTGTGCAGGTACAACACTGCCATGTCAGAGGTTTGCAGTATGACTTTGAGAAAAGGACAGTCCCAAAACAAGGATTTTTAAAGGAGATTTTACATAGACTTCAGGAACAGTTACTTTAAAATCAACCCTAGTCATCTGCAAAGAAAGGGTGTGAATAAAATAAAAACAGTAAATTATAATTTCAATATTACTAAATAAAATTCTATTTTTTCCATGTGATTGTTTTTTTACTGAATTACTTTTTTACTGAAATAAAATGGGGAGGTTGGGAATTGGCAAAGCTGCATGATACTAGAGGTCCGTTCTTTGGTCTATAATTTACTTCATGCACAGCCATACACAAACAACATTACAGTTTCTGTGCTATATGTTTCCCTATGAGGTAAGTAATAGGTATTTATATTAATAACATCATGATTTCCCTACAGAAGTGAGACGAGGCTTAAACAACACTAAGAATTTAAGATCTATTGAGAGTAAATGCTAAAAAAATTTCAAATGTTGTTGTTACAGTCAATGAGTTTCCAGAGAAGACAATAAGCAAGCTGAGAGAAAACAGTAAATTATAAGCCTTGTGAATGAATGGCCTGACTCCTCTAGATACAATTCATCCAAATAAGTTGGGACTATTTATTTGCTTTCTCTTGTGTTAGGATCACATCTCATCTTTGCCGCTGCACATGTTATAGTCAGACTCCATTAGCTGCATGGACAAAAGGGTGGGGAGAGAGGGGGAGCTGCACTGCCTCATCCCATGTCACACGAGCCAAACACATGCCAGCTGAGCTATTTGAGCAGCTGATGTCCTTTCATCTGTAATGGGAAATCTGTGTTTCCTCTGCATTGAAGCTGTGGGGAGAAAAAACTGGGGGAAAGTTCTAAAGGGCAGGATTGTATAGCTTTTATTTCTTTGTTGCATAACATGTTATGTGAGCATCTGAAACACCAAGTTAAGACTTATCTTGAATTTAATGATGCTATTGCCCCCTTCCATTGCAAACTGCAGGAATCACTAATTACATCTCTTAGAGGCCAAGCTATTCAGCTTACATCAAAAGAGAGACTGGAAAAAATAATTACTGTTAACAAGTGAACTGAAACTGTTATGCAAACTTCCCCAGCGAGCAAAAGCTGCAAGCCATAATCTGAATGAGATGGAGGATAATAAACAGCAAATGCTGTTAGAACATTTTTGCCCTCTTTTACAAACAACAACAAAACAAAAATCTGAGAGGTCAGTGCAAGAAATGCAAGCACAGATTTCTGTCCCAGGGTCACAAAGATAAATTGGGATGCTGATGAGACACTGCCCTCTGCAAGGCCTCTGAGTTGAAGGAACAAATTACATTATTGCCATCATCCAAGCTGGTTGAAGACCAGTTCAAAGTCTGCTTTCCCTTTTCCACGCTATCTGCTTCCAGCTGGCCCTGTCAGCTCAGATGTTGTGAAGAAAATTCTCCTCCTTCTCTGGTGAGGAGTGAATGTGTGCTGTAAAGACTGGCCTGAAATAAAACTGGGCCACCTGCCAAACTTGGATTCAGAGTTCTAAGTTGTCCTAAAATAAACACATTTTCCTTTACCCACGTGGTGAGAGTTCATCCCATGGCTCTTTTCATCCCTTCCGCCTCTCCCATGTTCTCTTTACTCACCTCCAGTGCGTCACTCCACATTGTACCCTACTTCCCAAGCCTCACCAAGACTTGTACAGGGCAGTGCTGATCCTAGCATGGGCTCAGTGTTTGCACAGGGCACTGTAGAAGAGATCTGGGGGCTGTAAACCCACCACATCCCACAAGAACACATCTGTTGCTCCAGCATCACTACTGACTTGTGCTACCATGCATATCAAGCTGTCTTTCCTTCCAAGGGAAAGAGATCTTCCATTATTTTCAGTTAAATCCTCCAAGCAGTGGTTGCTGCCGAGGGCTGGCTTGATAGGATTCAGGGTCTGGCATGTGGCAGGGTCCTTATAAGCACAAGGATAAGACAGTCACTGGATCTGACTGAGGCTGGATCTAACTGTAAGCCTAAGTCTTGCTCGTTTGTTTCCT
>VYZR01068958.1:69042-86037 GCA_013400675.1 Oxylabes madagascariensis
CGTTTGTTTCCTTAATGAGGATATTACAATCAATTTTTGGCATAAGAATAGGTTTTTTTGATATCTCAGGTTGCTAATTTGCTTTGAGGCATCTGAGTCCTTTTGAGTGTTATCTAGGGAGTGATTTCAGTAGAATATCTTTCAGAGATTTAAAAAATATTCTTTTTTTTTTTTTTAGACACCATCAAAGAATGTGGGACCAGCTGAGCTGCCAATCAGACTTTCTGTAGCAACTGCTATCATCTTTAAAAAACCCCCCAAACCTGAACTAGAAATATTTTTAATTTAAAGAGGGGACTAGAGAAAACATTTTAGGAGATGGAAGTTGCAGAATGTGAGAGAGCTGGAACAGCAGAGCAGAACTGAAAATTTATCTGCCATACTTTATGAGACAATGGGAGAAAATAGCAATGAGTTTTATTTGTAGCAAGGTGACCCAAGGTGCTTTCACAGCTGAACTCACAACTTGCACAAAATAGTCATGGTTTAGGGTCTATGACTCAGAAATAAATTTAAACCCTGTATTTTTTATACTGCCCGCAGCACTCGTTTCTTTCTTCTGTATTCTCCTGTCCTTGCTGAGTGTGACATTTAGAGCCTGTGATCTGCAGGACTTTAGAGAAGAGAGGCAGGTGTGATGATAGCTTTAGTCTATTTATATCTACTCAAAGTGTACTTTAACCTTGAAAATTCTCCCAGGCTCTTTTCTCTCTTTATCAAATAATGTCATTGCTGTGGATGACAACATACCCAGTTGGGAATCACTTACTACAGCCATGTGGAATGCAGCTTATGAGACTTCAGGTGTGTACAAAACCAATCAGGCAATGGAGGCAGATCTAGAGGTACCTGGTCAAGCGGAATCAAGCTGTGAACAGCGAGGGAAATTGTCATCACAGAGCACCAGATGACTCAGCGCTGCCAAGAATTTTGAAGGCAACAATGTAGAGGTGAACTTCAGAAAGGCTTTAAGCATTACAGCCTCGTTGTTTTCCTCATGAGTCTCTCCCATAACTGAAGCAGGAACTATTCCTTCCCTTGAGTTCAATCCACTTTCTCTGGCATTTCCAGACATCCTGTAACTCTTCCAGGTTCATTTCCTGTGATTCCATTACCTCAAATGCTTCACACAGCACTCTTGGGCATCTTAGCCCCATCTGTATATAGGTTTATTTAGTAAGATCAGACCACTCAGGCTCCTTCCTTATTTTTCTTCCTGTTTTTGCTCTCTTGCCCTCCTTACCCGAGATGCAAGTATTCTAAAATGCAAAGCAGGACTCAATATGTTCTGGGGCTTTCCTCAATCCCACAACCTTTTAAAGACAGCAACCAAGAGAACACTCTCTAAAACACCTGTCAGCCTATCTCTGGGTTGCACCCTGCATCGGGGAGGTGTGAAACTCTGATCTCAGTCTGAGAAGTTCTCCTAATTTCTCTATCTGTCAATAAAATACATACATGTCATTCCTTATACATGGCCCCAAGGATTCATCCAAGTACTGAAAAACAGTTGTTGTCCACTCTGCCATTTGGATATGACAGAGAGAAATGAAAGAGGAACTCAAGGAAACAAGTGCTGCATTGTGAGACTTATAATGAAAATTACCAGCAAGCAGCAGGTGTGGGAGCACTGAAAACAGCTGACATAAATGCCTCCTTCACACTGGCAGCTGCCCCACAGTGGAGTGACCCTGGGGTAGCTGGCTGTATCAGTTTAGAGAAAGGCCACAGGTAATATTGTGGGCACCCCAGAACCCTGCCCTCCGTCCTGACATTTAGCATGGGTCTGGGGAGCCCCAGCAGAAAACTCCGTATATCCAGTGCTCCTTATGCAAAATTTGCAGAATAGGACCACACGTATTTTCTCAGAAAGTGGACAACGCCAGTAACCTTGATCAGTAAGAGAGGAGTAGGAGTTCTTCACAGCAAAGATATTAGCACACCTGTTTCTAATCAATCTCCATCACATATCTTTTCCATATCTTACAGGAACTGTATAGAAAAGATGAAAACACAGATTTTGCATTTGAAGAACTGGGACAGGCTGAGCATTGCCTTTCTGGCACAAAGATTTATTTTTTACATAACAAATGGTGACCACTTCATCAAGACAAGTCCTTTTAATCTGTATAAAGATATCATATCTTGCCTTTAGTCTTCCCCATGACAAATTTCAGCTCATTGGAGCGATTTGTGTTCTTTATTGCGCAGCAATTATCCTGCTGTGAAGAGATGGACTTAATGACCAATCGTAATTTCTATCGCTAATTTCTTTTCCTATATCTCAGGAGGGTGCATGCTAAGAATTCTTTTTAATAAAAAGAACTTTCTTAACCTAGTGCATATAATTACACCACTGGTAAAGCACAGATACGCTCTACTTTTTTAATAAATGACTCATGATTGTGTCTGCCTTGCTTTTCAGATGCTGAAATGTGGTCCGTTTTATAGGGATCTGATTCATAAGAAGCCTCAAGCATGGCTTTTAAATATGCAGTCCCTTCAAAATGTTGTAAGTTACCTAAACCAAAAGCTCCATAAAACTAGCTGATTGAAAATTTAATCTGCAATTGCCATATCTTTCTGTATTGCAGCTGAGGCCAGAGGAAAACTTTTTTTATCAAAGGCACTTGGCTGCATATGTGTCCTGACAAGAGCCATTTGCTAAGATTAGATGGCAGAGGACAAGCAGAAAATGGTGGAATCAACAGAAAATATGAGCTCATGTCCAATCACTTATTGCCATGTGTAAATTATTCGGTAGCCCAAGTGAGAGTCTGACAAAACTACCCTAAGGACAAAATGAGGATTGAAAATCATAGTCTTGTGGGTTTTTTTTTTCCCCTCTCTATCTGTACAGCATTAGACAAAGGCAGTGACTCAGAGCCCTATGTGCAGTTCAGGATACCACCTCTCTCAGGTATGGTCTCTTTCTACTCAAAACTTTTTCTTCGTCAGAATGAAGAGATCTCTCACATTTGGCTATGATTTCTGGGCAGCTGGCATAATTTCTCACTAGCTCCAACCAGCCTATTGTATGTCTGGAGCACGGGGATATTTCCTCAGAGCATCAGTAGATTAGATTTGTAGTGCTTGGCCTGCAGGACCAGCACACGGCCATGTGGATGGTGTAGCACGTGTGCTCATGATCTGTATCCTTCTCAGGAGCGCCAGCTGATGAGCACATCTGTACACACTCAGGAGATGTATCACAGAAGAATTGAATATTCTATATGGCTTTTAGCATTTAGCTGATTCTTAAAATTTAAGGAGCATCACCAGTGTTAATTTACCAAATCCAATACAGAGCCAGTAAAATTTTCTGAGGATATTAAAAAAGGTAGGTTGCCTGTGACTAATCGTGCTGACACTCACTACCTGTGTGTTAACTGGAAATCATAGTATGACAAATACAAAAAAGGAATGACACAAACATTATTTCTATGAGTTCTTGAAACTGTCAAGATGTGCAGGTTTTTCCACAAATATTTGAATAAGGAGCAGAGAGAACTTTCCCCTGGCAGTGAGTTAAACTTGAGTCCTTGAACTACAAGTGTATTTTTGGTGATTTGAGGGCAAATATAACATTGCCTTATATAGTTGGATCAGAAAGATGCTTTAAATGACTTCTAAAGTCCTTGCATTTTTATTTTCTAAGAGTGTATATCTGAACTGCATGGCACTTGAATTAACAGCTGCCTGAAGCTGGTCGAGACACTGAACATTATCAACAGAGAAAGTTCATCAGACACAGTATAAAATAATGGAAAAAACCAGATCATTCTCTTTCAAAATCACCTTGTCATGGTACAGGAGAGCTTTGTGTGAAGAGATGTCATGCCAAGTTAATGAGAAGCATCTGCTCCAACACCTGCTGTCCCTAACAAGTTGACATGCTGTAATCATGGAGCAGTCCTGGGGTGGAGCTGGGGAGGGGAAGGCGAACGGCACACACGGGGCAACCAGATAGGGAATGGGTTCTGCCAGGGGAATCCAGGCAAAGTGTCTCACTGGCCCTCTTCCCTGTGAGCTCTGCCAGCAGCAGACAGCTTTAAATCCACTCTCAACTGATACATAGCCCTTCCCTGCTGATCCTCTTTACTTCCTGGGCTGGCTCCCAGCAGCTAGCAGTCATGAGAGATTGCCAGCACTTCATGATGCTGCTCCCACTCCCACAGGAAAAGCTGGGAGCCAGAGGAAGATGGGGTGATCTTGGACCCTTTGGCATACAGCAACAAAACTGTGGGGTTGTCAGGGACAGGAAGAATCTTGCCAGGAGGGGAGTAAGAAAGATTTTTCATTTCTTCTTTCCACTTTGTTTCTGATCACTTGCTCTGTTACAGGCTGAAGTGCCAGTGTGTACTTCAGCACAGAAAATGGGAGGCTGAGACACAGTCTGATCTCACTCGTTGCTAAGAGAGTAACCTAATTTGCAGCAGATGGTGTTTATTGTTACTTCCCATCTGCATGAGGATTAAGAATTCTTCTCAGAAAAAAATGATGCAGCCTGACAGCATCCTGGTAAGAACAGGCAAACTTAATTCCAATCAAATATGACTTTTCTGAGACTTTGAGCTTCACTTAAATAAAGTTTACAATTATTATTTTTGGGTTTTTTTTACTGAATTTCTTTTTTTTTAGTTGAGGATATTATTTGTTTAAAAAATGTCACTTAAAGTTTCTAGCTGTGCAGAGTAATTTTAAAAAATGCACAGGAATGTACATTAAAAAATGTACAAGTACAGAGTAAGCACATTGTCTCTAAACAAAAGTAACTTAATGTCAGAGCTGAGATTTTAAGTTTCGGCTTCCCAAAGGCCTTAAATGAGGATACAGTCCCACAAAGGAACAGATAGCACATCTTGTCATATCTGTCCTTGGCCCCTAGCACTGATAAAAGAGAGCTATGGGTATGCTGTCTGTGAATGATCAGTCCCTTAAAAGCACAGATGTCTCTCTCATGTTCAGCACCCATTGACTGATTGTGCCTCGTGGCACAGCAAGTCCTTTTGCACACACTAAGAAACTAAACTTTTATTCAGTTCGTATAATCCATCTGAAGTAGTAAGAGTTGTACCAAGGTGGTTAGTACATTGAGCCTTGTTGAAGTCTGCTTGAGTTTTTTTGTAATCCATACTGTAAAATTGTCACCTTGAATATACTGCCACTATCACTTTCAGTTGAGCCTGGGCTTTAATAAGCACAAAAACAGTGACATGGCTACAGCTTAGAAACCAGGATGAAACTTTAAAATGGAAACGATAATGGACAAACCAAAAAAGTAATAGTATTCAAAACTGAGATAGAAAAAAACCCCGAAGACTGAAATGACAATTTGGTCAAATATGTGTTTATTAATAAGGGCAACTAGCCTTAACCTGTGGGCCACTCCCCGGACTGAAATGGTTATCCCGTATTTATAGTATTGTTGTGTAGATCTATAGTAAAATCTCTGTATTCTTGCTCATAGATTCATTTTTTGATCGGCATGCCCTCTTTTCCTTCCTGCATTTTATGCCCTAAAAGAAAAAGCAGAGTCTGATTATTTTTCTGCAATTTCTAGAAATCAGGCATCCCCTGGCAGATAGCTGGTGGTGCTTGAGAAGATCGACTGAGTATGTCAGGAAATTCGTGGCATTCCAGCCAAAAGGAATGTGTCTGAGGCCAGTGGACCTGACCAAACCCCTGCCTGGACTGCAGCAGGCAGCGTCCCTTGCACAGCGGCTGCACAGCTGATCTGTACATTCACAGCAAGTCTGAAGCAGCTGGGGTATGTCTGGTATCTGGCATGTGCGCTGCAGAAATAGAAATCGCTCTCTAGGATTTCTTGAAGAGAAGTCTAGAAGTCCTACATACATCCTGAAACAGGTATTGTAGGGGTTGCTAATTTAATGCAAAAATCATGACAGCATTAAGTCATTTGGTATTCTCGAGACTTGCAGTGCAAAAGGCACAGCAGTGGTGGCACTTGTATGGGGATGTTGGCCAGAAAATGCTTTGCCATCCCAAAGCACGCTTATTAAAATCCTCAGATGTGCATTTTTCCCCTTAATTGGTTTATACAATAATGGCACATCTGAGCCTTCTTCATTATTTCCTCTGTTGTGGTGTTGCTAGGTGGGCTCCACGTGTGTAAGTACACAACTACATGCAATATCTGTGATATATATATACATCACAACTCACACATACATTTTTCCATGTAGAGTTTCTCTTCCGGCTTGGTTAGCTCACGCCTCTTAAATGAGCTGTGCAAGAAACTTTGCCGCCTTTGTTCTTCAGAATCTCATAACAGAGTATCTGTTTGCCACCTTAAAAGTCATCAAGTTAAATAAAACTTGGCAAGCCCAACCAGACCTCTGCTTACTGCACGCTAATAAAATTTGCTCCCATTTCAGATGGAAATGCTTCTCCAAATCTTGTGCTCTTTAAATAATTTTTTACTCTTTGGAAAAAGTGCACAGATTTCTATGTTCCTGTGAATCATTAGTGACATCCAGTGGCTAAAATGCTATCATTCCTATTGTCAAGGGACACCTAAATTTCCATCTCTTTCTCTAAGAGATACCTACTAGAAAAAGGAGACAGGTGAAAAATTCTGTTCCCCAGCTCTTCCACAACACATTGCGGATTTGATTAAATCTCACTAAACTTGCAACATACAGCTGTTATCTTTCCTTTGTGATAACTACAAGAAACTATAGAGTTCCCCTAAGGAACCATAGAGCTCCCTTAAGAAATCAAATGGCTGAAACCATGCCACTTTCAATCAAAACACAGATACATATCACAATACAAAACAAACAAACGAAAATGCTGAGAAATATAAACCAAATGCAGGTAAGAGTTTCACTAGCTAGTGGTCCAGGGAGGGCTGTGCCTGGCAGAATGAGACATGCTGAAGAAACAATGAATAGAATAAAAGAAAAGGAACAGCAGTGATCTTTTGAACAGTCACAGCATTGCAGAACCATAGAACTAAAGAATGATTTGGTCTGGAAAGGCCCTTTAAAGATCATCTAGTTCAACTTCCCTGCCATAGGCCAGGACATCTTTCACTAGCCCAGGATGCTCAAAGTTCCAGCCTGATCTTGAATACTTCCAGTGCTGGGGCATCCACAACTTATCTGGACAACCTATTTCTATACCTCACCACCCTCACTGTAAAAAATATTTTTCCTTATATCCAGTCTAAATCAACCTTCTTTCAGTTTAAAATTGTTGCTCCATGTCCTGACACTACAGGCCTCGGTAAAAGTCTATCCTTCTTATAAGCCCTCTTTACATACGAAAAGGCTGAAATAAGGCATCACAGACCTTTCTCTTCTTCAGGCTGAAAATCCTCAATTCTTTCAGCCTTTCTTCATAAGAGAGGTGTTCAAGCCCTATGATGATTTTCATGGCCCTGCTTGTGAATAACATAACATTGATCAAAAGTTTAACAAATATTTTTGGGCAAAGCACTGACCAAAGGAGATCTGGCTCTATAAATCAACACATTGTGCTGCTGTTTGAATGTTCTGTCTTAAAAGGGTAGTCTTTTGTATTTTCTTGTAGTAAGCACATTATCAAAGTAATAAACAACTGCCATTTGTTTCCTCTCCTGATGGAAATAAATTGATAATCCCTGAATTTTGGGCAATAGTCTGCTGAATCAGGTATATGCAGTTATCTCTGCTCTAGTCTTGCTACTTCTGTAATGCCTGGGCTATCACTGAACTCCAATTGGCCACCTAACTCAACAACTGAGAAGAAATTTTCAGGTTAACTCAAAATAATTAAGTTCTATTTTGAGAGATTTCCTAACTGTCATTGTGAGCATGTCAGGAGGATCTGAAGGTGAAAAGCCACAGCCATTTTTTCAGCTATGTGGGGCCCTGAGGCAGGATGTCTTAAGTTAAGCAGCTCCTTTATGCTATGCCTTGTCAGGGTGTGGCAACTCAAGCACGAGAAAGCTGAAACCTCCTCCTTCCCTTCTCTCCCTTCTCTCTCTCTCATGTCACTGTACTCAACATATCTTCGATGTAAAGTATCAGTCTGTACTTACCCCATCAGGGCAAGGGGACAATTCTAAAACATTTTAAGATGATGTATGTTCAAAACCGATTTTAAGCTGGCATACTTTCATACTGCAATGCTACATTTTACATACATTCACTATGGATCTTGTAGTATGTGCCACAAAAGCATAGAATAGCTCAGTTTGGAAAAAAACCTCCAGAGATTATCTGGTCCAACCTTTCACTAGAAGGGGAGCCTAGGTGAAATTATTTAGCATCCTGTCCAATTGCATCTTGAAAACCTCCAGTGATGCAGTCATGGGCACTTCTCCATGTCCCTAGGAAGGTTGCTCTGGTGAATGATTGCTTAAAAAATTTACTTTTTTATGTCAAGATGAATGTTTCTATCATACATATAAATTCATATTTTGATATATCCACATACCAATGTCATTATTGCAATGTTATCATTTTCTTCTCAGACCCAACACCTGACTTCTTTAGCTTGTTTATTTAGGACCAAGCCTTTTTTAATCTACTTGCTGACATTAGCATGACTAGACCCTCACCAGCTCAGTAGGCCTATTAACACCTCTGGAGTTGGATGACTGACAGTTAACCACAGAAATCAGCAGCATTCACTCCCTGACTTCAGTGCTCAGGACTGGAGTCAGGTATAGAAACTCTTCTACACTTTTTCATGTATTTAATTCAATTTCCAAAAAAAAAAAAACAAAAAACCAATCCCAAAATAAAGGCACTCAGTAAGATGTCAATATTAGGAAAATATGCCTTTCTGCATCCTGAACTTCTATTTATTAACTGATGCTCTTTTTTTTTAACATCTACTGAAAGCAACTAACACAGAATATTTCTTAGAGTTTTTCTGGAGGACCAGAAGATACATCGATGGAGGTTTCATCTTAGGAAGGCAAGGTACTCAAATTAATACAATAACACTGGCACCTCAGTTTGCCTAACACTACCTACATTTTTGAAGCTTCTCAGTACCTGGAGTGTTGTATCACATATTAGCTGTAGTATATCTGTCCCTACATATTATACATAGTCACACTTTTCCCATTAATCATAAATTGTAGCTGAAGTCTTCAACTTTTTTAAGTAATAAAACCAGAGTCGACTTGCTGATGCTGATGATGATCACCCTAATGTGGTGGAAGGAAAAACTAACTGTTTTCCTTCCCAATTTAACTAGTATATATCGATATTTCCAAGATAGTGGATTGGTCATTAGCAGCCTTCAGTAAAATGATGATACAATTTTCCTAAACATAATTTGTTGTGTCATTATTCCTCCCTTTAAATGTTCTTTATTTGAGAATAAGAAAGGGTCCTGGAATCTTTAAAATTCAGTGCCCACACAACAGCTAAAAGTAGCTCTTCTACTCTCAGGCGCCTACATTATCCTTATTCAGATAATAACAGTAACACTGAGACAGACTTTCATGTGCTCTCTCTTCATTCATCTAATGGGTCCATTAATGATATATTATTCGAAAACTGCAGATTAAATTATGATTAAAAGTTTTCAAGAAATTCTTAGGTGCCACATCTTTGTGGTTGGAAAAAAGCGTTTAAAACTCTGTTTTCTGAGCCTGGAAGTGTTGTTGGAATGACAGTAACAAGAATCAGGAAAGGAAAGGGATGAAGGGGCTTGTAGTACAAATGGACTAAGTAAACAAAAGTAATGGAAGTATAGGGAGCTTTGTAGGACTCTTTGGAATGGCTAGCTCTCTCACTGTTTTGCCTGTCTCTTCCATCTTGGAGAAACTTTATTTTGTGCACCACTGCCCCAGGTGAAAATAGCTGTGCAGAGACATAGGGCATGAGGAAATAAGCTACAGCTTCTAATTCTGATTTTAGCATTAATGTATTGAAAGTGCCACATTGCAGTCTGTGCTGGTAAATTATTAAGTTCCACAAATTTCAGATTTGAATTTATAATTACATCGATAAATATCAAGAGTGTAAGAGCTTATCAATAAACAAATTCAAGTTAGAAGCATACTTTTTATTTCCTCAAAGCACTTCATAACTAGAGCTTTGTAAACAAAACCATAAACGGCAACAGCAATTCTTTTTAGAGCAAGATTTGTCCTAGCTAGTACACTTAGAAGAAGTAGGTGTAATTACTTGTTAAGAAGTTAACATTAAAAGCTGATTAGAATTTTAATTTCAAGCATCCAGCTCATTAAATTAAAATATGGCTAAGCAATAGTGTGGCTTTGTTCCTGTACCAGAATGTAGACATTTAAATATCACAATGTAAGAAACCTGACATGCACAGTCATAGCTATTGCAAAAAAAGTGCCGGTGTAGATTTGTGAGGTGGGTGTACTGCTTTTCGCTCTCTAGCTGACAACACATGACAGCTATAAATCATGCCTGCAAACCTCTGAGATCCCTGAGAGGGTTGGACACTCTGAAATATGTCAGTCTTGAAAAGTTTTCCAAAGGGACAGGGCGAACGAGCACACAAGTGGGAGCAATGAGCACACAAGGAACCAGCCAGCAGGTGCACATGTCCACCATGTTCACCAGTGACCCACTTGGCTCTTCATACTCCTAGTAACTCAGGGAAGTCCTGAGAAACTCATTGCCAGCCATGAATCATTGGGCTGGTTACAGACCAGCCAGGCTCTGTGGCAGAACTGAAGGACTTAGGAGGGGATGTGTGTGTTGGTGCTGTCAAAATGTTGGCTGCCCAAGCAAGAGGTCTGGAGCTTTCCAGCCCAGTGTACCACTGAGCCTACGTTCATCAGGCCTGGGGAGTCTTCTCTGTCATTATCCACAGAGCAGCTGGCAGAGAAACAGTTGCACAGGATGCACCTTTACAACTCTCTGATAAGGCACTGGGATAGCTCCTCACTGGAGCTCACTGAGACAAAATTAAATCCATAAAATGTTCATGTGAGGAACAAGATCATTTACTGTCTTCCATCCTGAGGCGCAAACAGAAATGCATGTGACAGCAGGGAGGCTTTCTAGAGCTAAATTTGTCTTTGCTAAGGCATCAGCAACCTTGAACAAAAGATTTTGAAGGAAAGAAGAGCCTAAGAGGAGACACTGCTGAAAAGAAGGATGGGGGAACTAAATTATGCTCTGACTCAGTTCCTGTTACTCAGGATCACATGGGCATAAACTACAATTTAAACATGAGAAAAAGCTTATTTTGCTTTTAAGAATGACCCTGGCACTTCTTGCTTATAGAGGCTGGATATCCTCCACCCCTGGTAATACATAAAACCTGAGGAGACGTGGCTGTGGGCTACCAGATCTGGATGACCCTGCTCAACTTCCATCCCCTGGAGCCCCTTTCCTCCTCTGCAGCCCTGCAACTCCATGGCTTGTGTCGTGGGCCCTGATGGCTGGGCCCTGCAGCTTTACATGTCTGGGTCAGTTTGGTGCACTCAGCACCCACTGTAGGGCACACACCAGGCACCCACACTAGCAGCACAGCTCAGTTACCCTGACATCTCAGGGTGGCAAGAACCATAGGTTTAGATTAGATATCAGGAAGAAAGTCTTTGCTGTCAGGATGGTGAAGCACTGCAACAGACTGCCCAGACAAGCTGTGGATGTCCCAACCCTGGAAATGTTCAAGGCCGTCTTGGATGGGGCTCTGAGCAACCTGGTCTAGTGGAAGGTGTCTCTGCCCATGGCATGAGTGTTACATGATCTTTAAGGTCCCTTCCAATCTAACCCATTCAAGGACATCATCCTTTCCAACCCAACCCATTCAAGGACATTGAGGTGCTGGAGCATGTCCAGAGAAGGGCAGCAAGGCTTGTGAAGTGCCTAGAAACATGTCTTATGAGGAATGGCTGAAGGAGCAGGGTTTGTTGAGTCTAGAGAAGAGGTGGCCCAGGGGATGCCTCATTGCTTTCTGCCTGAAAGGAGATTGTAGTGAGGTGGGGACTGGTCTCTTCTCCTATGCCTGCACTGAGAGGACACGGGGAAATGGCCTTAAGCTGGAGAAATTCAGGTTAGATATTAGGAAAAAAAATTACTGGCAGGGTGGTCAGGCATTGATTGGAATAGGCTGCCCAGGGAAATGGTGGAATCAAGAGGCATCTGGATCTGGCTCTGAGTGACATGGTTTAGTGGTTTAGGGGTTACAGTGGTAGTGCTACTGGATGGTCTGGATGAGGGGATTCAGTTTACGCTTTGTAAATCCATGGGACAAGAAGTTGGGTGCAAGTGTTGAGTGCTGGGTCCTACACTTTGGCCACAACAACCCCATGCAGCGCCACAGGCTGGGGGAAAGGTGGATGGAGGGGGACCTAGTGGTGCTGGTTGACAGCAGCAGAACGTGAGCCAGNAGAAGCAGCTGAGGGAGCTGGGAGTGTTTAGCCTGGAGAAAAGGAGGCTCCAGCGGGGGGATCTCACTGCTCTCTACAACTGCCTGAAAGGAGGCTGTAGCCAGGTGAAGCTCAGACTACTTTTCCAGGCAACCAGCGACAGGACGCGGGGAAATGGCCTCAATCTGCTCCAGAACAACTTTTGGATTGGACATTAGAAGGATTTTCTTCACAGGAAGGGCGCGTAGACATTGGAATGGGCTGCCTAGGGAAGTGGTGGAGTCACTGTCTCTGGAGATGTTTAAGAAAAGACTGGACGTGGCACCCAATGCCATGACGTAAGTGACATAGTGGTGTTCAGTCCCGGGTTGGGCTCGATGATCCCACAGGCGTTTTCCAAAGCAGTGGCTCCCGTGACTCCCGGCCGTGCCCCTCAGAGCCCGGGCAGGCCGGCTCCGGGCGCCCCGCACCGCGCCCGCCGGGCCCCCGCCCGCAGCGCCGCCCGGAGCCCTCCAGGGGGCGCTGCGGNGCGCGGGCCCGCCATGGAGGCCGCCATGAACCTGCCGCGGGGCCCCGAGAACCTCTGCTTCGACAAGGACGAGTTCATGAAGGTGCGCGGCGGCCGCCGGGGCTGGAGGGTTGCGGTGGGGCGAGGGGCTTCCTGAGGATGCGGGTGGCGGGCTCCCTGCGGGAGAGAGCGGCCCGGAGCCTTAGTCGGGATTTACGGCTCCGCCACGGCCCTTCCCACGGGCGGGGGCTGCGGGCAGCGCCGAGGGTGTCACTGACAGGGGACTCGGCCGTGTCCGGGTGGGGCCGGGCTCTGAGACTGACGGGAGAGAGAGGCCTCAGCGCTTGGAGAGCTTAGAGTAGGTCTCAGTACTGAAATTCGAATCTTGGCTGTTGTTTCGTGGTTTGTTTGGTTTTTAAAGTCTCCTGTATTTTGGAGAGCTGGTCTTTGGATATTCAGCCCCACGGCACTCTGTGCTTTTCAGCCTAAAAACCGAGAGTTTAACTACTGCCTTCAGAAGCCTTTTGCCCCCTAAAGCTTTACTTTGGTCAACTCACAGGCATATAGAGTGCTTTATTTAGGGTGTGTTCTTGTGTGAACTGTTTACTTACATCCTCCTCCCTTTCCTGTTTCACTTTCAGGCGGATTTTGATGTTGATCATTTTGTGTCAGACTGCAGAAAACGTGTGCAGTTGGAAGAGCTCAGAGAGGATCTGGAGCTCTATTACAAGCTCCTTAAAACTGCTATGGTAGAACTCATAAATAAGGACTATGCAGATTTTGTTAATCTCTCAACAAATCTAGTAAGTGTTACTGGTTGTACTGTGTAGTTCAGGCTTAATGTGGTTCTGCGGGATTTTTATTTTCCATGTGAAAAGTATATGGCTTTTATTTTATGATTTATGGCATCTTAAACTGAGATCTCTAATCCTTGGACTGAGACACCATTCCTGTAGAACTTAGTTGCTGTACAGAATTGCTGTTGTCCCGTAGTAAATGTTTTAGATGTATGCATTTTGTCTTGAAAAGCTGGTTTGTTAGGGAGTTAGACTCAGGGCAGACTTTGTTTCAAACTGCCAGCACTTTTGAAATTGAAGGAAATAAATTACTAAAATAGAATAGCAATGATAAAGGTAAGGCTGTTCTGAAGGATTCTTTTAGGAATCTTTAAACTTTTTGTATAGTCAAAGTGTCTTAAAACCCCAAGTTTGTGTCTGAAAATCGTAATTGTTCAATTACACAGGTTCAAAGACTGAGACTTAACATACTTCTGGGAGGAAAAATTTCCATAGGTGGAAGTTTTGTTTATCTTTTGGCTTTGTGTGAAAGCAGTCTCATATCTTTCTGCCTGTGTTTGAGATAACATATTTTTGCCTTGAATTTGGAACTGGAAATTATAAAGGAAGTTATGTTTTCTCAGTTCTCTTTTAGTATCTGTAAAATTATAGGCTTTGTCAGTAATCCACATATGATCTGATCAAAAAAGTAATAAATGTGTTTGTGGTAATTTCTTTAGGTTGGCATGGACAAGGCTCTCAATCAGCTTTCAGTACCCTTGGGACAGTTAAGGGAAGAAGTTATGGTATGTTCAAAACAATCTTTGTCAACAGCTTGGTAAACTTCACCTCACTCTCATATGAGCTACAGAATGTCTTTTACTCAAGTTAATATTAGTTACAATAAACTTGTCTTGAAAACTGATGACTTAGATTGCTAGTAGGAGAAACGTGTTTTCAAGCACTTGTATTGCAGTAAATTTATGTTTCCTGGTACATTTCAATCAAGAGATAAAGAGTTTCTTAAATTCGACAAGTGAATAAACTCTTGCAAGACAAGGCTATGGAGATCTCTTGAAACTGTTTTAATATTTGAGTAACTGAAAGATGGTAGAAAATTCAGATGCAGCACAGTCCCTTTATGGTCTTACTTTACTTACTTTTATGGGGTTTAACCATCAAACATCACCCTCTTAGCGGTGGATCTTATTCTGGCTCTTCCACGCTGACTTGGTATTTATAGGAAGGGGCAATTTTTGATCATCTTGTCAGTTCAAAGGGATGCTTGCTGCATAAATGTGCCTTCAAAATATCACACCCTTCATGTCTAACAGAAAACAAGGTCTGCTAGCGTAGAGAAATCCTTATTACATGAAAAATACTATTTAAAACTGATTTATAACTTCAGCTGCAAGACATGAAAACATAGTGGGTTGATTGCATGTTTTTAGGCAAAGGTCATTTGTTTTCTCTAAGGTACTAAAAGAACAGTTCTGGTGGAAATAATTTTATTTGCAGTGGCAATACCTAAGGAGCAGGTTCTACTTTCAGTTATTTAGTTGTATTTTTGACTTTTTCACTTGATGCACTGTAGCTTTTATTAGTCCCATAATCTGTGTCTTAAATTTAGACTTTTTTTTTTAGACTTTTCTCAATCGTTAAATGGATAGCATGCTTTACAAACTGAATTTTTCTGTCACAGAGTCTTAAATCATGTGTCAGTGAAGGAATTCAAGCAGTAGATGACCGGATGACCAAACAAGAAGATATTAGAAGAAAAAAGGTACAACAGATAAATTACTGCATTTAAAAGGTCATCCTTAGGATGACTTTGATTTTGCCATTAACCCAGAGAAAATGAAATTTATAAAGTTCTAGTCTGTCTAGATGCACACTGTGCAGGCTTTTGTACTTGTAAAATATACTGACATTTTGGTTGGCAGACTTCATATTTTACCGTGTCTAGGTGATCATAAATCTTTGTTTTACTGTAGTTGCCCAAAACATATATTTGATATGTTGGATTTTTTTTTTTAGTTATAGTTGCTCTTGTTTCTGACTGCAGTAGCGCATAAACTTACTTATTATGAGTGGAATTGAAGTGCAGATTTTTTTTTATGGGCAGGAGACACAGTAACATTTGTCTCTGTGCTTTACTTTGAGCAACATCAGAGATAGGAACAGCTGTGGTACATCTGTGACAAACATTTATTTGTGGTGTTTTATGGACTTATGTGATCAATACTTCAACTGAGACGTGACTCAAGTGTTAAGATAAAGGGAGAAAACTTAAACTAGCAAAAACGTAAAGAACTAAGAAACCATCTAAAATATTTTCTTTAGATGATGTCAATTGGAATTGGGATTAGACATCAAAAATCTTTCTTTAATTACAGATGTGTGTCCTGAGACTTATTCATGTTATTCAGTCTGTTGAGAAAATTGAGAAGATTCTACATTCCCAAGGCTCTAAAGAATTGTCCTCATTAGAGGGAAACAGGTAAAAAATTTGTAATGTTCAGTTTTGTTTGTAATTGGTGGGACTAACTTAATTTCATGGTGTTGTTGAAGGTGAATTTACAAGCAGTAGGATATATCTTTAGAAATGTAACTCTGATGGAATTAATTACTGTAATTTTAGTATTTCCTTGATTTTAGTCTTCTGCAACCCAGTCATTCACAGAACGTGTAACTCAGACTCCAGAGTTCCTAATTACTTGTGGTGCTTTCAGTAAACAAGCTTTTTGAAGTTGGTGTGCAGTTATTTTATTTTACTTTATTTTATTGGAAGTCACTAATCCTGTCATGTCTGAAATACTCTGCAGTTTATTCCAATGTCATTTGTAAGTGAAACAAAATAGTTTTTCTTGTTTTCCCTGCTTATGTGTAAGTGAAAGGACTGCTGCAAGAATAGCTGAAGGCAGGCAAGGCAAACCTAGTGCAAGGAAGGTTGGTGACAAATTCCAGTCAAACCTCTTCCTCTGCCTTTGCTGAGGCTTGCAAGATGTCTTTCAGCCGATTTTGGAACTGATGTACCAAGTCATGCACTTGAAAGGCTTGACTGGGATGCAAGTACAACTTAAGCTGGAGGGAAGACACAGTGTGAGACTGTCTCTTCAGCTCAGTGTGCTGCATCACATGGTAGTGTGGGGTAGGTGTACCAGAAAGTAGGTTGGTACCTTGAGGGACAAAAGCAGATGTTTTCAGTCAGGTGAGGCACTTTGCAGAATTTAGTTTGCAATTAAGATCATACTTGAACAACTGAAAATTTGGCTCATTATTGGGATTGTGTGGACTTCAGAAGGGCAGGACTGTTTCTCTAGAGATAACTGTCAGTATTTTTACTATATGACAGAGTAAGAAAGAAACAAATCTGGATGGTGATGGTC
>VYZR01068966.1:0-47221 GCA_013400675.1 Oxylabes madagascariensis
TTTATAGCCCCTGCCCCGCCCGCCGGGCGGTGCCGCCGCCGCCGCCGGCTCCGCCCGCCGCCCCCGGGCTCGGCCGGGGTGTTCGCGGCCGCGGAGCCTCTGTGGCCACCCCGGCAGGGACCCTGGGTATGGGCAGGGAGCCCCGACACCCTCCCGCAAGTTCCCCGCTCCTCCCTGACCGCGCAGCCCGGGCGGAGGAGGCTGAGCGCTGACATTCCCGGGCAGGCGGAGACCCGAGCCCCGCTTCCCCGGTTAGCCGGGGCTTCCAGAGGTTTGGCGAGGAGAAGGGAATGTGGGCGAGGGCTTGCCCGAGGAGCGAGCAGCAGCCCCGGGAAAGGCTGAGCCGAGGACGGCGACAGCGGGGTCCTGGCACAGGTGGTTGAAGCCCTGCGGACGTACTTCTATATAGATATAAAGTCTTTTTACCAGAGTCGGAAAATCTTCACGTTAAAATGACCACTTCACATTCAAATGACCACTTCACATTCAAATGACCACTTCACATTCAAATGACCACTCGGAAGGAACTGTAATTGCCGCAGGGAAATAATGCCTTGCACATTTCTGGTGAAGTTCAGAGGGTGCTGCAAGAGCTGGGTCAGTCTCCCAGTGAGCAGCCCTTTGGCAAGGAGCGCAGCTAATGGTTTGTTCCAAAAAAGAGGCCCCCGCCTGCTGAGCAAAGAGTATCTCTGTATACACAGCTCTGTGTGTAGCCATCCGCCAAGAGGCGGGTTAAACTGTCACTGCCTGAGCTGCTTTTTCTGGGACTTTTCTGTAAAACACTCTTCCCCCAAGTGTGTGATTTCACTTAACAGACTTCACTTTTATGGCATGTCGTTGTGACCCAAACACATGAAATCCACAGCATGTTGTCATTCCCCCTAGTGAAGTGGCCCGAAGAGGAAATTAGGAATTCCTCAAACTCTGAAACTCAGTTAAACTCTCAGCCTGTTTTCTCAGCTATATAATAAGGTTATTAAGTCGAGTCTACAAAAGCTTGCTTCTGTTCAAAGGCATATGAGCTTCTCTCCTCCTAAGTCAGCTTCTGCACCTGAGTCAGAAACTGCTGCTTTTGGAAGTAGAGCCCTGGAAGTCTGGTTCCTTTTTCACCACAATATGATGGGAGACCATGTTGTGCAGCAATAGCTCTGAAGTATTACCAAGTGTAGGTAAAGGAAATGTCTTGTTTTCTTCCCTTTGATTAGTTAATGTCTGCAAGGATGAAAAGTGTTTCTGACCGACGCAAGAGAGCATTTGTCATCCTAAGACAGCACTGTTCTGTATGTGCTTTCTTTGTTTTTTGAATGATAAAAGACCTAATCTTTTTCATAATCATTTTAAACTGTGATGCCAGGAAACCAATGAAACCATCACAAATAATTTGATTTGCAACTGAGCCTATTTTGAAGTCATATGTTCAAAATTATGTCATCAGGCCACTGGCATGCTGTGTTTGTTATGGAAGATTTGTCTAGCTCAGTGTACCAAAGTTATGGAACAAGTGCAAATGCTAGAACGAGAACATGGGCTTGACTAATTTTCCAACAGATTAATCCTTCCTTCATCTGATCATGAAACAATATCCTAGCTCAAAAACATTCAGTCCTTCAGAAAACAGATCTGGGGCAGTGTCTGAGTTGTATGATTTGGCCCATCCTCAAGCAGTTTTTCGGTGTGCTGTGCTTGGCTGCTTTTTGGGGAAGGGGCTGAAAGCTTCAGAGATTCAGATGGAATGAACTATTCTCTGTTCACTAGATGCAGACTTTTGCACTTAAAAAACAAGTAATGAGTCTGGAATGGACTGGAAAACTGAAATGAAGTGTTTTCTTTTGCTCGAACCTTGCAGTTTGTTATTTAGATCGCAGGCAGTGTTGGACCTTCAAAAATGCTGAAGACAGGCTGGTAGAAGTCCCAAGGAGTAGTTGCTTGGAAAGCAACTGGAAATCTGTGCATCCAAACAGAGCCTTCACTAGTTCAAGCACTCTTCACAGCTATTTTGCTAGTTGTGGCTGAGAGTAACACGGTGATTTACAGTCACTTTTGAGAGATTGGTGGATTGCAAACAAAAATGAAGTAATTCTAAAAATCCAAGCTAAGATGTGCGAAGATGTAATTGATAAAGTTTGTATTCAGAGATTCAAATTCTGACCTGTGCCAGAAAGGAGCACAGCTGAAAGCTTGGGGAACATCATTCCCCTCTGCTTGAAAAAGTCTGTGCAGAAGACAGGTTGGAAAAACAGGAATTTCCAGGCTTAATTTACCAGTGCCAGGCTGCAGGACTGCTCTCACTGCATTCCCGCAGCAGCTGAATGGCTCCTGTAGCAGGAGCTGTACGTGTACAGACGTGTGTACTTTAGGAACCACTGTGCTGGGGAGACAATACAAGCTGCCACCCATGTGGGCCCTCTGAAATCCTAATGGGTGCTTCTACTGTAAATATTATTTCATTTAATAAACCAGCTCTGTGCAGCTGGCATGCACTTGTCTTTTTGAGAATAGCATCTCTGGAGGGGTGGCTGCCCTGACACCCATCTCCACTCCCATGCCAGCAAACAGGCTGTGCAAATGAACCTGAAACCTCTCCAGTGCTGCTGGTGGCTTTCACCTGAGATCACAGCATAGATCTTCAAGTTATTGAAGAGTAAAGTAAACAAGTCCTTGATTTACTGTTTTGTTTTATTTTATTTTACTGAAATTGATTGTTGTAGGTATCCACACAACCAAAGAATGAAAGCCCATAATTCCATGCTGGTGAAAGACCAATCATATGTGCTGAGCAGAAACCTGCCTATGTGTTCCAGTATCTAGTGGCAACAATATTTCAGCATTTAAATAGCACTTTAGAGCCATTAACTAATCAATGCTAACAAGGCTCCAGGGAAAAGAGTGTGGTGCACATGAAGAACCGCCAGAGTAGAGACCTGATCCAAAGTCCACCAAAGGGTGTCAAATCCATCAATTTAAATGCTATGGAAACAGATTTCAATTATGAGACTATTCCTCTTTCCCATGACATTATGTTTCTTTCCATGCCAACATTAATTCAGGAAATTTCAGTGGTTGTGCTGGAGAAGCACAGAATGAAAAAAGAGTTAAATTAAGTGGGAGTACAGCATTATATTTTACAAAAAATATTATGCGTTTGTTTAGAAAGATCTCTGCACACTGTTTACATTTAAGCAGTGGTAATATTATTAGTCACTGCAAAAGAAACTGGGTGTTCCCTTGTTCTCGCTAACAATACAAGAGGGATAATTTTGGATTAAGCTACATGTTTTATGAAAAATATACTTGATGTTTGCTGGTTCATGTTAAAAGAATTCCCTGTGTGACCCATCAAATATCACACCCCATCCACTGGGAATTTTATTCTACTATAGCCTTTTGTTGTTGTCTTTGGATCCCTGGATGATGCTGACATGAAGCCCTTCAGATCGGTTGTCCTTCCAAAAATTATTCAATGCAGCTTTGAACCAAGGGCATTGACCTCAATTAAAAATATAAATAAATAACACCACAGACTGAGGATTCACATGCCTTTGTCAGAGATTTGCCTGCTATTATTCATATCCCCACTAAAGTACTTATTTCCAGTTTGGAAACTACTTTTGGCAGGTTTAGCTGCTTCAGCAAAAGCATAGATGGGGGGTGAGTCATTTATTTGGTCTTACATTAGGAACTTCCTGCCATTTGCAAAGGAAGTGGATTTTTTTTTAAATATATTTCAGAAGATTGCATTTATCTGTAATGAGTGGAGGGGCTGGGGGGCATTGATCTGTTTCGCTTTGGACAGGTTTGTGCCTTCAGGAGGCTTTGGTGGAGTGTTTCAGCAAGGGGAACATTTCTGTAGGAAGCTCTGCTGGCTGGTGTGGGCTCTGTGAGTGACGTTCCCTCGGTGCTGAGTGACGCAGCCGCCCAGCCCCGCGTTCGCCACTCAGGCTTTTGGTCCAGTGCACATGGACAAGCGAGTGCCTGAGAACTGGAGAAGTCAACGTGATGGCTGGTAAATATTAAAGCTGGCCAAGAGAAAAAGCCAAGAGGGATGAGGTCTAAAATAGATCTTATGTTTATTTCCACATAAGGTTTCTGACTGTGAGTTCCCTCTGAGATGAATACCTATGGTCACTGAGAGTTTTCTCTGGTACTGCCTCACAATCCGTAACCCATAGAGGATGCAGGCAACCAGGGACTTGGTGTCAGACACCATACTCATCTGTGTTTGAGCACAGCTCTTCTGCTAACTAGGAAAAACTCAGCCACAGCCTACGGGGTGGGTGTACATCCATTGCACAATGCTTTGCTTTCAATTCCTCCTGAAGGAGTTAATGCATTTTGTAAAAATAATAAAAGTTCTTTAAGCCAAACAGGAAAAGGAAGAATTTGGCTCTGCAGCTCACAGATGTCATTGTGAAGGCGGAGGGATAGCTCTATAGCCCTGCTACAGTTGGAAGGGGAATTGGGATTTGCCGCATACTTTCACTCCTCCTCCAAACAGAAAAGGCTCCAATTGCAATATCTAGATGAAAACCTGTCTCTCACACCAAGAACTCACAAAGAGAGCCTTCATTTTTGGATCAATCTATTGTGTGAAGCTTAAGCCAGCAGGGATTCACTGAAACTTGTGCAGGATAAGACAAAAGGAAAGAAATCCCGGCTGGGGTTTCAGTCAGGATCTAGAGCACCTCCTTTTCCCAGGGTGGCAGTGGTTTCACACACATCCTGATTTGGTGGTATCCCAGCTGGGGTTTTAGAGGTCTCAGTGGCACCTGTGTTTCAGACTAAAGGGGCAAATGCAGGAGGAATAAGCCTGGGCATCAGTACATGAGGAGCTGACCTGTGGAGAAGGACCTGGGGGTCCTGGTGGACAACAAGCTGTCCATGAGCCAACAGTGTCCTTGGGACCAAGAAAGCCAAAGGTGTCCTGGGCTGCATCAGGAGGAGCACTGCCAGCAGGCTGGGGGAGGTGTTCCTGCCTCACCTGGAGTGATGTGTGCATTTCAGGAGTCCTCAGGACAAGAGAGACAGAGAGCTCCTGAATTGGGTTCAGTGGAGGATGACAAAGATGATTAAGGGACTGGAGCTTTTCTCTTACAAGGAAAGGCTGAGGGAGCTGGGCCTGGTCAGACTTAAGAGGAGATGACTGAGAGGGGACCTCATCAATGTCTGTCAGTGTCTGTAGGGAGGTGTCAGAGCAGGGACCAGGCTCTGCTCAGTGGTGCCCAGCAATAGGACAAGAGGCAATGGGCAGAAACTGGTGCCCAGGAAGTTCCACCTGAAAATGAGGAAGAACTTGTTTAATGTGTGGGTGACTGAGCACTGGAACAGATTGCCCACAGAGAATGTGGAGTCTCCCTCACTGGAGAAATCCAAGAACTGTCTGGACACAATCCTGTGCCATGTGGTCTGGGATCACCCTGCTTGAGCAGGGACATTGGATCAGATGACCCACTGTGGTCCCTTCCAGCCTTACCCAATCTGTGATCCTGTGACTCTGGGATTCTGTGACTTGGAATCAGGTTCAGGTGAATTCACCACAATCAACGTGTAACACACTGATGTAGTCTCAGTTTGGCTGCTCAGATGGGTTCTTTGTTTATCCTTCTTTGTCACCAGCTTGCCACTGTGCAGAAGTTTGAACAGCGCCATGCACTGTGGCCTGTGAAGATCCCTGTCATTGCTGATGGCACCAGCAGGATGTTTGTGGTGACCAGCTGCTCACCTACCCTCCTGTTTGTCCAATGGTCTAAAAGAAAGCTATTTGGGGCTGCTGGGGGATTACAGAATTTGGTTTGTTTGCTTCTGCTGGAGGAATGTCATGCTCTTCAGACCTGTCCACCTGTCAAACACACATGTACACACCTGGGTGGACAATTGTATAGAGCTTGTTGCTTTGGTGATCTACACTAAACATACACAATAAGTTCCTTACAGATGTAGCTTTATCCAGCCGGCATGAGATTTTTTTTTTTCATTATTATTATTATTTTGTGGTCAACTATGAGCAGGCAAGGAAGTACAGAAACCTATTTTAACTGTGAGCTAAAGGCAGTGCCTTAGTCCNTTCCCAGGGTGGCAGTGGTTTCACACACATCCTGATTTGGTGGTATCCCAGCTGGGGTTTTAGAGGTCTCAGTGGCACCTGTGTTTCAGACTAAAGGGGCAAATGCAGGAGGAATAAGCCTGGGCATCAGTACATGAGGAGCTGACCTGTGGAGAAGGACCTGGGGGTCCTGGTGGACAACAAGCTGTCCATGAGCCAACAGTGTCCTTGGGACCAAGAAAGCCAAAGGTGTCCTGGGCTGCATCAGGAGGAGCACTGCCAGCAGGCTGGGGGAGGTGTTCCTGCCTCACCTGGAGTGATGTGTGCATTTCAGGAGTCCTCAGGACAAGAGAGACAGAGAGCTCCTGAATTGGGTTCAGTGGAGGATGACAAAGATGATTAAGGGACTGGAGCTTTTCTCTTACAAGGAAAGGCTGAGGGAGCTGGGCCTCGTCAGACTTAAGAGGAGATGACTGAGAAGGGACCTCATCAATGTCTGTCAGTGTCTGTAGGGAGGTGTCAGAGCAGGGACCAGGCTCTGCTCAGTGGTGCCCAGCAATAGGACAAGAGGCAATGGGCAGAAACTGGTGCCCAGGAAGTTCCACCTGAAAATGAGGAAGAACTTGTTTAATGTGTGGGTGACTGAGCACTGGAACAGATTGCCCACAGAGAATGTGGAGTCTCCCTCACTGGAGAAATCCAAGAACTGTCTGGACACAATCCTGTGCCATGTGGTCTGGGATCACCCTGCTTGAGCAGGGACATTGGATCAGATGACCCACTGTGGTCCCTTCCAGCCTTACCCAATCTGTGATCCTGTGACTCTGGGATTCTGTGACTCGGAATCAGGTTCAGGTGAATTCACCACAATCAACGTGTAACACACTGATGTAGTCTCAGTTTGGCTGCTCAGATGGGTTCTTTGTTTATCCTTCTTTGTCACCAGCTTGCCACTGTGCAGAAGTTTGAACAGCGCCATGCACTGTGGCCTGTGAAGATCCCTGTCATTGCTGATGGCCCCAGCAGGATGTTTGTGGTGACCAGCTGCTCACCTACCCTCCTGTTTGTCCAATGGTCTAAAAGAAAGCTATTTGGGGCTGCTGGGGGATTACAGAATTTGGTTTGTTTGCTTCTGCTGGAGGAATGTCATGCTCTTCAGACCTGTCCACCTGTCAAACACACATGTACACACCTGGGTGGACAATTGTATAGAGCTTGTTGCTTTGGTGATCTACACTAAACATACACAATAAGTTCCTTACAGATGTAGCTTTATCCAGCCGGCATGAGATTTTTTTTTTTCATTATTATTATTATTTTGTGGTCAACTATGAGCAGGCAAGGAAGTACAGAAACCTATTTTAACTGTGAGCTAAAGGCAGTGCCTTAGTCCTACACAGCAGTCAGAGGTGGGAGAAATGGAAATTTGAAAGGCTTTAAATATGGGTGGATTTTTCTCAGCTCTCTCAGAGACAGGTGGACTTCTCTATCCCATCCCCAATGGGAAAGTTTGTGTTCTTCAGATGGAGTTTCCTCTGCCTAAAGAAAGCCAATTGGAAAGTACTGCTTTCAGCATTAACATCTAGCCTTTGACATTTCTTCCCCTTGAACTTTTCCTTCCAAAATGACCTACAAGAAGACAAGCTGCACAGACCACTAGTTAAACTTCTGAAGGATTGAGTGAGCAGAGATTTTAACAGAGCCCAGATAATGCTCACGATTGGTCATTTACAACTTCTTGCATCTGTAATCGTCCCTCAGTTTGCCTGGCCAAAACCTTGGGGTGCCAGGACTCCATCCCCATTCACTTGATGATTCTTGTGGGTCCTCTCAAGTCAGTATATCCTGTGGTTCTGTGATTCTGTGATTTGCTCAGTGAGAATCTGACTGACCATCCACAGCAAATACTGTCCTGTGCTGCAAATTCAACAGCAAATTTAAAGAATTGCCTGTAAGTTGTAATTGTCTTTTCTTAAAAGTTGCTTTCACATATCAGAAAGGGGGGATTCTATGTACTTGATCATCACGAACCCTGCTCACATCCTCCCTGGAGGCACAGTGTTGGGGATGTTCAAACAGAGATCACTTGGGGACTGCACAAGCAACTTGAAGGGGACTTTTAAAATAATTTATGTAAAACAGACTGCATCAGCTTGTTCTTTAGCAGGAAAGTGTGACCAAGCAGGTGTTGTGTATGAGTCCGTGCTCTGATAAATTAGGCTATTAGAAACAAGAGATCACAGAACTTGGAAGCCACCAGGAAACCTCCTGATTTCAAACACTTTGCTGCAGGTCACTTTAGCTGGGATGCCTGCAATTTCTATACTGACCAGGGCAGAAGGTACCAAATGCAATTTGACATTTTTTTGATTGACTGTGGTCATTATTTGTCTGAGTAAAATTGCTCCAAAACTGAAGTACAATTGCTCCCCTCTCTCCCTTTAGCCCCCATCTTTAGCTGTTACATTTTTAAAGAAGTTCCTCTGCTGGCTAGAAATCTGGAAAGTACTTCCCTCCCCCCTCACCTCTTCCTCCCACTCAGTCTGGCTGAGGCGTTGCTATACACACAAACACGTAGCCACGGGTTCATCTGTGTGTACCAGAATCCTTCCCATTCCATTTTTCACAGCCTCACTGAAGGAACATCCAACTCACATCCCAGCTGAACTTTTGAACTCACCAAGGCTGAGATAATTCAAAATCAAGCAGAACAGGCTGAAGGGTGCCTATCAGTTTGAGGAGCAGCTGAGCAAGTGCAAGTCAGAATTCTGTCCTCACAGATGTCTGACAAGGAAGAGCTGGTAAAAGGCCTGATCATTGTCTAATCTTTCTCACACAGAAATGTCATGTGCCCTCTGCTTTAAAGTGCACTGAAAAGTGTGTGTCCTTTTGCCTCGAGCATCACAGTTACAGGGCAGTAACAGAGCTGAGCAATTCACTTAAAGGAAGTCTGGTCCTTCAAGACCCAGAATGACATGTGTCACTTGTGATTAGTTAGGTGGCTGCTGGTTTTTTCTGAAGTTGTCGGTCATAAATGCTGGTCTTAGAACTTTGAACACAGAATCAAAGAAACACAAAGTAATATTGTTGGTTGGCATTGTGTGCTCAGAGCTGGCCACTCCAGCAGCACTGGGACCACGTTCATGTTCTTGGACTCCTGGGCTTAAAACACAAACACCTTTAAAACAGATACTTCAGATTTCTTCCCTGACTTCTGTCCAGGTAGAGGAGACAAGAGTTGAGTGGTTTCTTAGAAAAGTTTCAAGGCAGAAGATGCCAGAGAGGACATAGCTAGGACACAAGCAGCAGTTTCTGATTGCAATCTGTTTAAAAGGCTTCTTTTGATAAAGACCGGGTGTAGCCTTAAGACAAAGTAATGGAGGGAGTAGGGGCAGGAGAAGAGAGCAATAGGTAAGCTGATTGCAGCTCTTGCAGCAAAACTGGACACACTCTTTTTGCCAGCCATTTCAAAACAGTTGCTCAGAATCAAACAGCCAGCTCTAAACCAGCAATTCATTCATTTAATAGCTTTTAGAGGCTGTTCCCTATTAAACAAGGCACGGTGGATCTGTTTCCGATTAGCAGAGCAAATGAGTCACAAAAAAATCCCACTTTGGTGTTAAGTTTTGGCCTGTACGAGCTGCATCTCAAACAGATGCTGTCTCCATTCTGCTAAATATAAAATGGCCAGACCCCGGTGTCTGGCCCTGACACCAAGTGACGTGGCCTGACTTCAGCCTTGGGGCAAGCCCTCTGTGTCAGACTGACCCCACAAGCTGTGTGGCATTTGGCCCTGGCTCCCTTCTGTGCTGCAAGTGGCGTCCCGTCCCTTCGGTCCTAAGATTCTTCTCTATTTCTGTGCTGTGTTTTTGAGTACAAAGGCTGTGGAAAAAAATCTAAGGGCGGTGTTGCAACCCACAAGAGTGATGTTTTTATGGCCTGAGGCTGAAGGGGTGTGTTGCATCTCCCAGGGTATGCGTGGGGCTCTGCAGGAGGATGGGAGAGCCTTGGGAGAGTGTGGTCATCTACATTCTGCCTGGTGGCAGCTCCTGGGAAGAGGGCAGGCCAGAGCCAGGCAGCAGAACAGAAATTCAGCACGTGGGCAGGCAAGGGTCTGGGAATCAAGCTCACACCCTTTCAGCCTACACACATGCCAAGGACTGAGCAGTTCTTTTTATTATCACATGCATCCACCTGGAGTCAAACACGGAGCAGAGAACAGCCCCTGCAAACCTCTCAAGCCCTCAGCGCTCCTCAAAAACTTCTAGCTAACAAAGAATTGCAGCAAGTGCTGACTTCTCTGCTGACAGCCTCTAGATAGGTGGAAAACACTGGGAAATTTCAGCAGGATTTCAACTTCTATCTGCCTGAAATTGGGTGCCAAAAGAAAGGCAGTAGTCTTATTTCTCACAGCAACTGAAATTTTTGATATGTTTAACAGATTTCAGTTAACACAACTGCTGTATTTTTATCAGAAAACAAATGTAAAAGTAAAATGAAGAATTTCTCAAGATACCACTGAATAAAGATATTTGCAATCCAAATCATACCTCCAGGAAAGCTTTCCTCAGCCGGAGGCAAAAAGGAGAGAGGTTCTTTGCTGTAGGAACCATCCAGCTAGTGAAACCATCAAAGATGAGTGATTGCCAGGTTGATGTCTACCATCTGCAAAGTATCATGTCATTTAGAGGAGGTTCCTGACATTTGTCCTTGGAAAAAGGACAGCTGGTGGAAAGACTGGCTATGTGAACAAAGAGACAGTGGAGAATTTATCCTGTCTCAGGTAACATTTTTGACACTGTCACCCACAGGATTCTTATTTTCAAATTGAGAAAGTACTGGAGGATGCATGAATGTGCTTGAAAAATGGTTGTGATGCCAGACCTAAAGTGTGCAATAATCAGTGGCTTAACATCCAGCTGAAGGCTGGATGTTATCGAGGATTAAATGGAGTATCGAGGATTTTTCAACGTCCAGGATTTTTCAATGTCTTCATCAGTGATTTGGATGATGAGGCAAGGGATGTGCACCCTGCAGCAAGTTCCAGATGATGCTTAGTAAGGGAAAATGATTGACCCCAAGCGACAAAGCTGTAACCCAGAAGGACTTTGAGAAACATGAAAACTGTACCAAGAACTTCCTGAAATTCAGCAGGGCGAAGTTTCAGGTTCTGTGCTTGGGGTGGAATAACCTCACACATCAGCACAGGCTGGGAACTGCATGGCTGAGACTTTATAGAAGAGAATCTGGATGCCAAAATGTGTAAGGAGGCAATAGTCTGCTCTCATTACAGGTGGTGCAAACAGCACATGGAGTTATATCAGGAGAAGCAGATGCAGGAAAATTATTACCTCCTTTGTTCATCCCTGGTGGGACCAGTTTTGGTCCCACCAGGATGTCAAGAACCTTAAAAACTCAGCAAAGGGCTGCAAAGATAGTTATGGTAGGGCAAATGGTCTTCAAGGAGAAGGTTAGGGAGCTGAGCTTGTTTGTCCTGCAAGAGGAGACACAGGGACGGCCCAACAGCAGCCTGCATCTGTGTGAGAGGAAACTGGAGGGATGGTGGAGACAAACCCTTTCTGGTAGTGGCAGAGAATATAATGGGGCAACAGATAGAAGTCATGGCTTGGGAGGCTGAGCTAAACTGATCTTTAAGACAGTAACAAAAAGCTAAAGGAAACTGAAGTAAGTTCTGCTCAGGGGAAGGAGCAGGCAGGGCCAAAGGAAAGCCAACATAGAAAGGAAACAACAAAGGAAAGCAGTGCACAGAGTGTATCACAGCAGTGCTGGGATCTCCACTATAAAACAGAGTGAACAGTAAAGGGTGCCAAGAGTGCTTAAAAAGGTGAACTCTGGAGGCTCCACCTACTTGCAAAAATAAGCAGTTTCTGGACAGAAATTCTACTGTACAGCATGTCCTCTGGATATGGGAAGAAGGCTTAGAGTTTTAAAAAGCCAAGGCAAAAATTAAAGAGGCATAAGGTCTGTGTTAATTTTGGAAGAAAAATGGTTATTTCTGACCCACTTATTAATGTTCAGAACAAGTGTCTAATAGAGCAAACACCTGAGGGTTGATGTGAGCAGGTCAAGATAATTTAAAACCTGTAAACATCATATTTGCTTTTTGAACAAATAGGTGGTCAACACCGGCAGTAGTACTGCTAAGGATGGGCTTTAGATCAGAAAACATTGGTTAAAGTTATTGTTAGGAGGTGGCTGCGCTGCCTTTTTCCAGCTCCAGTTGTCACTGGGAAGATAAGAGCCCACTCTAAATAAAACTTGATTCAGAGGCATCAAACTGTGGAGCACCAGCTGGAGCAGGAGGGAATTCCAGTGAAAATGCAGAGGACAAGGATGTCACAACAAATGGGAACTTTCAGGGCTGTGTTGGAGGGTATCCAATGAACAGAGATAGAAAAATCCCAAGATCTGCCTTACAAGTACAGCCCAAGCAGAGTAAGGAACAACCAAAGCACTGTTAACAGCAGCTGGAAAAAATGCATCTTAAAGGGCTGCTTGTATTCATTTTCTACCAAGCAGGGTCCTTTTAGCTTGTATCCTAAATGGCCCCGGTAGAAGATCCAGCACTCAGACACATCACTTCTCTTTACTTCACAGCTGGTTTCACAGCTGGTGATGCCCGGCAGTGATGCCAGCCCAGGGGGCAGGAGCTCCCACAGTCTGCAGTGAGTTACACATGCACAGGCTGCTGCTGCTGCTTCCCCTGTCCTCACTGCAGTGCACTGATCACCAGCGGTGCTAAAAGGAAAAAGCAGCTTTTCAGGAAGTGTGGGTTGGTCCCTGTTACCTCACTGAACTTTCTAATTAACTGCCAGCATTGCTGAGAATTAAATTTAGCTTTTCATCACCCAGAGCTGAGACATAACATCCATGGGTGCAAGGCCACAGGTGTTTAATAGCGTGTAGAAAAGCTTTACAAACGTGGCTAATTATTATTATTCACTGATTTTGGCATTACATTGCTGGGTAGAGCTAAGATTAGGTTAAAGTTGGTTCACTAAGTTGAGGCTAGTTTGTTAAATTAAGGTTAATTTAGTAAGCTAAGATTAATTTACTAAGTTACCATTATTTTACTAAAAATTAATTTTGAGAGACATTTTGTGGCAAGAATTGCTATTGAAGTGGTGAGGAGATTCCCTGTCCTTTTCTGCTTGCGAACCAAGGCCAGAATGAAAGACTTGACTACTTTGAGGTTGTTGGTAATTACAAGTGTTGGAGCTAGCACAAATATCAGTGCTGTGGGATGAGCAGATCCTGGGTGCACGTAGGCACTCTTTGTGTAAAGGCCTGGGTGTTGTAATCCACCCACGTGTGGTGTGTGGTATGGGCAGCCCTGCAAACAGGGGGAATCCATCCCAGCAAACAGCAAACATGCGTGTCGTGGAGCTTGGACACATCTGAGCCACGAGAGCAGGGATCTGAGCAGGATGATTAATGCAACATCACCCTGGGAGAGCAATGTGAACAGACTGAAACAAAACATTCCATGCTTAAAGGCCCTGTATCTGAAAAGACTGCTTGTACCACACTTTGTGTCCTTTCAGCTCTGAAAGCTCCTGAGCAAACTGATAAGGGAATAATTAGGAATGTTTGTTACTGAATATAAGATTTCCTGTTAGTGCGCTTTCCCTGATGGAATTCATTTATGGGTTTGTTTGTCCCACACATCGTAGGTTATTTATATCTCAGAAGAAGGTCTTTAAAAATTGTCAGAGTTTAAAAGATGGCAAAAATCTGTTGCAGTTTTTACTGTCAATTTTCAAACATGATATCTCAAGATATATTTGGACAGAACTTCAAACCCATCTTGTTCGAAACTTAAATAAGTCCTGAAGACAATTCTTAACTCAGAAAAGAAGCTTTGACCATAACTAGTTAATGCATTTTAAAATCATAGAGATCTGTCTGCAGCAGTATTTTAAACTGGGAATTACACTAAAATGGGGAACATGCTTTAAAAATTCTTTTAAGGTAGCATAGAAATAATCAAAAACCTTTAACTAGATTTTTTTAACTACAAAACCAGATATGCCATATCTGATTCTTCCTGCTGGGTTATCACTGTCATTAGTTCCATGACAGAAACGCCCACAGAAGCCAAATTTAATCTTGTGTTCTTTCTGTGGCATTTGATTCAGGCTGGGAGAAGGGACAGCTCTTGCCCCACATCCCTGGGCAGCTGTGAAGCTGCTTTATTCTCAATGGTGAAAGGAGATTTTCTAGATCTTTTCTGTCTGCCACTATTAGAAACTCAAGACAAAGGCTGAAAGCAAACTTGAGCTGCCTGAGACCCTTAATGGATTTGTTTTCATCAGGTTTTAGCTTAATCCCAGTCTTGGCCATGCTGAGAGCTCCAGATGCAGACATGAAAGCCAGACAACATCCGTTCCCTCTCTGTGCGTATGATGGTTTTCCAGGAAGGGTCCCAAAGAATTCCTGGGACACCCGCAGGAAGCCCACCCAGGTCTGATCTACCCCCTCTCCATAACCTCAGGCAAGAGCTCAGGTAATGACAAGCTTGAGTGGTGAACATTCAGGTGATGGAGGAATCTGGTGGGTTTTATCCCCAGAGGACAAGACCTGTAACCCTATCTGCCTCATGATAAAGTCCTTCAGGGCTTTTTCTAGATGAGACAATCCACATCCCTGGTTTGGACCCTCCTTCATGCAAATTTGGAAGAGTAGGTTGTCAGAATTTCTGGTCTAGGGAAGGTGCTGTGGAAAATGGATCCTCACCTATATCCAAGTGGCTTCAAAGAAGTGTCCAGCTCTTGGGAACCAGCCCCTGTCAGTGCTGCAGGGTAACTTGGGCTCTCTGCCTGGGTCATCACACAGAACCAGCAGCACACTAAAAGTCCAAGCAAGAGAAAAGCCCAAACAATGTGTCTCGTGATAACTGCTGGTACCAAAAGTGCCCCGGGTTCTGCAGCTGCCGCTGCCTCTTGTTAGAAGTTTGTCAAAGCAGAACTTTCTTCCCCAAAAGGGGAAGTGTCCTTTTCTCCCCAGCAGCTGCAGAGTACTGAACTAGACATTTTTAGAGCCGCATTGTCTGTGTGCCCATTGCCAACATCCAGCAGTTATGTTATGTACTCAAGACTTTTCCTGGCGAAGTATCAAACCTCCCTGGAATAATCTGAAGGGGCCTCAGTTCGTGTGTTCCCTGGTACTGCAGACAGGCTGAGCCAGGGCACGGAGTGTGATACTGAGTCTGCAGGTCTGGTAAATGTTTAAGGTTAGGATTAACCACTATTTTAAAGCACCTCTTTCTCATAAACGTTCTCTTATGTTATGACACCCGAAGTCCTTCCTGCAGTTAAATAATAATGATTCATTGTTGCCACTGATATGTGTTTCTGTTTGAATACTTAAATCAGTTCCTTAATATAGGAGGTTTGTTTATAAAAGTGGAAAAGGAACAGCATATCTATCCCAGTCTGATTGATTGACCAAAGATTTAAGGTGCTTTCAGTTAAGAGGAAAACCTGGGCATTGTGGCATGTTCTTTGTTCAATCCATTTTTTTTTCCCTGAATGGGAATAGATTCCTCTTTTTCTGGTCATAAGACGGAGGGATGTAGTAGCAGAAAGCATGAATAAAAAAGGGGTGGGAGGGAGCTGAGGTAAAAGTCAACTTCATCTTCTTTAGGTTATTTCTCACTTAAATGATAAATACATGGCATAGGTGCTGGATTTTAGTTTTTGAACTGCATTTAAGGTGATTTTAAGTCTAGGAAGCTCCACTGAGGAAGTGGGTAGCCCAGCTGACAAGGGCTTTGGGCAACATGAGCATACATCACTATAGTATGTAGACAAAACACAAGTAACTCTGGAAGCTGAATATGATTTTTCTTGCTTATTGCTTTGTTCTCAACCTCCTCACAGTGCAAATATTTAATTATTGCATTGTGCCCAGTTTATGGTGTGATGGTGTAAATGTTTCAGGAAGCAAAACAGCATAAATATCACCAGAGCATGTGGAGAAGGGAGGCTCAAACATCCTGGAAAATGGGATGTGACCCTGCAAAGGACTGAAAGAAGGTTTTCATCCAGCTTCCTATAGAAAGAGGATTAGGGAAGCTCAAGCAGTTTCTTGTTTTTGTAACCATTTAAACAGTAAAAGACTTAAAAAAAAAAAAAAAAGTACCAAAAGAAATGCAGTGCTACATAAAAAGGGATTTAAAAAAAGATACTAGATGGAAACACTACTGGAAGTACTGACTTACTGTAAACATTTGAAAAAACAGGCTACTAGCCTTGAGGCTTTGAGTAAAAATCAAGGCTTTAGTCTATTGACAGGAAACCAGAGTTGGAAAGAAATTCACAGCAGTTCCAAATACTACTTTTTTTCCCCTTAAAGTGAGAATGCTGCCAGCTGCTCTTAGTGGAAAGAACAGAACATGTATTTTTGTATCATATTATAGAAAACTAGAGTTGAAGAGAACTCAAAACAGGAATCTGTGCCTCTTTGGAACAAGGGTCAATTAAATGTAACCATGGCTTATCTACACTTTTTTAACCTCTTTTAAAATCCTCCAGAAACAGAATTTGGGGGTTCTCTAGGTTCTTCTAAGATACATTAATTTAAGAAATTATTTTGCATTTTTTCTTCCTGTTAGTTCTTTCTTATCATAGGTTAAGGGCACTTGGAGAACAAGCTTTCCTTCCAATATGTAACATTCTTGATAACATTTCCAAGTACAGGAAGGCCAGCAGTTTCCAGGCTTTGCTTCTCTGTGTGTTTCTGTGGTGTTTCTACTGCTTCTTTCCCCCTTTTAGAATCAAAAAGCACAACAAACTTTATTTTTAAAACATTTCCTCATAAGTCCTGTTGCTTAAAGGGCTTGCCAGCATCATAATTTTTCACTCTCTGTTTTCTTTACATCTTTTTTAACTTGTGGTATCCAAAGCTGGCTGAAATCTGAAAGTCAGAGGTGCTGAAGGCTCCTCTGGGTTTGTTATTCAAAGGGGATAAATGAAGGGCAAAGTTTACCTCCTATGTCTGACTTACAGTAATCCTGCTAATATGGCCCAGGTCGATGTTTGCTTCATTTCCCAAACAACATCCTCTTTCCTATTCAGTTTGTACAGCCTATTCTGTGTTACTGCTGCCTGGAGAGGTTCTCTTTTTTCCTAATTAGTCCATGTTTTCTCATTTCTATGTTTTTTTAATAAATTCACTAATTTAGGCCATTTCTCCTGCTTAATAAGATCAGTTTGAGTGTTGAACCTGCCAGCACATGTTGATGCCAGTTGCTCATATAAATTGGATTTCTATTTTAGTGATATAAATCACAATCTGAAAGGAGCTGTTTTATGGGCCATCTCTGTTGGGTTGCAATTATTGCTATGAGTCATATCACTGAATTTTGTGGTTATATGATAGTATTTTTTTGTAGGCCATCTATCCCAAAGCTTTATTACTAATGCCATTAATTACATCAGATGCTTCCCTGTCACCAGCTGAGCAAATGTGGTGGATTGACCTTGGCTGGCCATAAAGTGCCCATCAAGCTGCTCTTTCACTCCTTTGCAGGAGGAGGGGAGAAAATGAGGTGAAAATGTTGTGGGTTGGGATAAGAACAGGGAGATTTACGGTGAAAATTAATTTAGTTTATTGTTAATCAGTAACAGTGAGAAATGAAAGAAAAACTAAAAGCACTTTCCCTCCATCCTCCTACACAGGCTCAGCTTCACTGCTGACTCCTCTACCTCATGCTCCTCCAGAAGTGCAGGGGGACAGGGAATGGAGGTTGTAGTCAATTCATCACACCTTCCCCCTTATGCTCTTCTCCAGCTCCAGGGTGGAGTCCAGCTACACAATCCTTCATGAACTTCCAGCATGGCTCCTTCCTACAGCCTGCAGCCCTTCAGGGTCAGACTGCTCCAGTGTGGGCTCCCCTCCCTGGGCCACAGGTCCTGCTGGAACCCTGCTCCAGCCTGGGCTCCTCACGGCTTCAGCTTCCATCAGGACATAGCCCCTTGCTCTGGCAGGGGGTTTTCCATGGTCTGCAGGTGGATCTGTGCTCCCCCATGGACCTCCACAGGCTGCAGATGGATCTGTGCTCCATCACAGCCCTCCACGGGCTGCTGGTGGATCTGTGCTCCCCCACAGACCTCTATGAGCTGCAGATGGATCTGTGCTCCCCCATGGACGTCCAAGGGCTGCAGATGGATCTGTGCTCCCCCATGGACCTCCATGGGCTGCAGGTGGATCTGTGCTCCCTCATGGACCTTCATGAGCTGCAGGGGCAGAGCTGCCTCACCAAGTCCAAGCTTCTGGTGACTCTTTTCTCCAGTGACTGGAGCACCTCCTTCCCATCCTTCTTCATCAACCTGGATTTCTGCAGGACTGTTTTTTCACATAATCTTGCTCCTCTTTCCTCTGTTGCACAGAGGTGTTTTTTTTTTTTTTTTTTCCTTTTTTAGTTCATTATCCCAGAGGTGCTACCACTGTTTCTGGTGGGCTTGGCCTGCCCAGTGGTGGGTCAGTCTTGGAGCTGGCTGGCATTGGCTCTGTTGGACACATGGGAAGATTCTGGCACCTCCTCACAGAAGCCTCCCCTGTAAGCCCTGTACTTCCAGAACCTGACCACACAAACCCTGCACAGTGAGTTACCACGTCAGAGAAGGAACTAAATTCCATTAACATGCTTTACTCTTGTGAAAACCATGCTGGCCATTTCTGAGCGCTGTATTTTCTTCCAACTGCTCACAGGCCATTTCATAATTTATTCCAAGAGCTTTCCCCATTCAACTGAGTTCCTTGGATTTGTTCCTCTTCCTTACTTCCACCTCCTTAAATGCAGATAGGATACTCACCCTCACTGGACCTTACTGCAGTCAGCCTTTAAAGGTTCCCTCTTTCAGGGATTTTTCTTGCAAAAGCAAGTAAAAAAGAACACATTTGGTGACACGCTTGCTGGCTTCTGCTGGACATCTCTGTGTTCCTCATTCTTCCTAAGATTTTTATTTGGCTGGAGTTTATGAGTTGTCTCTTTCTCCAGTCTACACAATGCCTGTCCCACACTGGAATTCTGCAAAAGGAGTCAGAGTTTTTGGCACACTCTTGATTGATTTTTGATAACACAGCTCCTGCTGTAACAATCTGCCATTTGTCACAACCATTCAGTGAGCAACAAAAGGTCTCTGTTAAACATTTAATGTCAAGCGCGATCCCAGCAATCAGGGCTGGTAGACTTAGAAGGTTATGAAATATATGAGGCAGGAAGAAGACAGAGGAAAAAATCTCAAGAGACAAAATGTGGAGTTGTTTTCTGGGTTCTGTATAAATATAGGTGAATGCTTTATTATCTTTAAAAGTGGAAGATTTTCCCTTAGTAGTAGAAATAAGAAATCTAATCAGTATGAATATTCCACTTAGTAAAATAAAAAAGTGCACATCACAAATATCTTTTACTTTACTCTCCATAAATATGCTTGATTCAAAACAATCACTCATACCCTAGAATAGTTCCATGTAAAAAGAATCAATTAAAACAAACCTATCGGTTAAAATTTAACTTTTTTTTTATTATTGGAAGGCAACACTGGCAACAACAGTGACATTTTTTCCTACAGCACTTCTGTTTTGCAGAAAGAATAAAATTCCACTGCAGGCCAGAGTCATCTGCTATCCTTCTTCATCTGCATTGGCCTTAAAAAGTTTCATAAAAAACATATAATGAAACTTGATTTATAGACATGTTTTTTGTTTGGGATATTTATTTGGGAGAGATGGGGACATTTGGAACATATTGCTGTCTCAATCTGAAAAATAATCATCATTGACTCTCCAAAGATATCATAAAAATGTGGAAAAGTGTTCAGTGCTTTGAGTTGATCTGAAGGAGCCTTTTAAAGCTGCAGCATGCCTAATAAGTGTGGTACAGATAACTTGCAAGTAATGAAAAATAAAATCCTTGAATCAAAGCTGAGGTTAAAAGTCTTCAAATTTTAATTCTTACAACCCAAATGCCAGTGAAGCGTGGAAGCTATTAGCATAAAAACTCATTTCAGAGGAATTAGAACTGTAAATAGTGCCCAGTAAATAGCAGCAGTTTATGTTTGTATCACAAAATTGTGCAACTGAGGAAGGATTCAGCAACTGATGGCAACCTATACTGTCCAAGGAAAAGCAAAATTCCCTTTAAAATTCTATTATTGCTCAACCAAGTCTTATTTAAATTAATTCTCTTCCCAAAGGAATAAGATTTTGTGACCTTTTCTGGACACCATATTAAAGTGTGCTTTGTTTATTGAGTGTTTCAAAAAACAGCTTGGACTAAAATGTGGTTTTTCTCTAATAAAATGTAGCTGGACCAGTTCCATTACCCTCCCACTCTCTGAAGCCCACAGGACTAAATGGGTGTAACAAAACGAAGCATTTGGCCATTGACCTGCAAGTCCAGTGACTCACACTGGCTCACATAAAACTGTTTCCCAGTTAGAGGCTGTACCAGAGGGCTGCTGCTAATGCTGAGCTTCTCTGCTACCACAGAACGTGAGGCTTCAGGGGAAGGGATCTTTCCTGTGGATTCACAGAACCACAGATAATGGGGGAGGCAGGAAGGAATTTCCAGAGGTCACCTGGTCCACCCCCCTGCTCAAGCAGGAGCACCTAGAGCTGGTTGCCCAGGATCATATCTGGTTGGGTTTTTGTTACCTCTAAGGTGAGAGACTCCACCACTGCCCTGGGCAGCCTGTGCCAGTGCTCAGTCACCTGCATGGGAAGGAAGTGTTTCCTGATGTCCTGCTGAATTCCCCTGTCTTTCAGTTTGTGCCAATTGTCTCTGCTCCCTTCAGAACTGAGGAGAGGAGGAGAAGTGAGAAGAAGAAGGCTTGGAAACTAGAAAGGCCACGTTGAATTGCCAGCTGACTTGTCCTCCAAACCCAGTATTCAGGCTTCATACTTCTGGATTTTTCTCTATGACAGAGTCCTTGCTTATGGGGCTGGCAGGCCTGTAGGAGTTTTGATCAGAGGCTCTCAAGACCCATCATGCTGGCTCAGTATGGAGCTCACTGATTTTCAGATTCCCAACTCACAATGCAGAGACATATAGAAAAATCTCCACCTGGGCAGTTCTGCCAGGATCTCATCCCTGAGTTTGCTCATACCACAAGAGTCTGACTGTATGCTCCAGCAGATGAGCTTCTGTTATGGGAAGGGAGGAAGGGGAGGGATGTCTGAGGTGAAATCAATCCCTATGTTTGTCTGCGTTTTTGTGCTATTCTCATCTCCATTTCCTTTCTGAGGTCCTCACACCTGGGGGTGTGGAAGCACAGTCCCTTTCCATTCACAGGAGCAAAGAATACTGTATGACCCCATAAATTTTATTTTAGGATTTGAGGGTTGCATTACATATGAGGATTGCCTAATCTAACACATTAACCAGCCAAGCATGTTACTGGGGGGCTTTCTTATTTTGCTCAACCAGGGAGCTAAATGTTTTCTCTGCCTGGAAAAATTATCAAGAAATATTGTTTCAGAGAAAATGTTTTGGAAGCATCATCCCAAGTGGGGATTAGACTTGTTTTAACTAGGGTAATCTGGAATTGGAAAGCTGCACAGACATCCAAGAGTGTCTGGTGACATGTGGAAGCGAAAAGGTGAGACTGACTCATAAAAGTGCACTCGGGGCTGTTTTACAACAGCAATTCACAGAGTATCTGATCCAAAACAAAGCAGGATTTGCTTGCCCGCAGGGATCACTGTGTATATACAGGGGAAACAAAGGGCTTACATCTTTCAACACAAAATATTTCTGTATAAATAGCTCACAGGAACGCAGCTAATCTCTAAGGCCTTCTGTCAACCAGCTGCAGAAGAGGGAGGAAAGGAAAATCTTTTAGGGAAGGGCATCTTCAACGCGAAGGGTGGGCTTTTTTGTAGCCAAAAAGGCCCATGCTTGGTGCTTGGTTTCTGAATCTAAAAACTGTGAGAGGTGATTAATTTAAGCAGGAGAGCCTCCTTCAAAAACCAGGGACTGTGTCTTCTCTGTCCCTGAGACAGAGGACTGTGGTATGAGTTCTGAGCAGTTTGATCTCCCACCTGTGCTCTGGGGTTATATCTGCCCTGTCAAATAAAAAATCATCCAGGGAAGAAACTCAAACTCTGACTGCCCACACTGCAAAACCATTTCTTCTTTCCCAGGACCTTTTAGAGACCAGCTGAACCAGCTCTGCCCAAGACAAAAGCTTGGCATGGTGCAGGTTGCACCTTCCCCAAGAAACCTTCCCCACTGGCAGTGAGGGTCAGATTAAACCAGGTGCCTTACGTTGCCTTTATCATCATCCCTGCTGTCTTTGAATGCCCAGGCTCTTGTGCTTTCCCCTAGGAATGCGACCTCAGGTTCATATTATAAAATCACCACCCTGGTGTACCTTGTGACGGGAGACAAGAATCAGTTCCTAGAGGAAATGAGTTTTTAGTGCCCCACAGGGCAGCACAGCTGATTGCCTGATGCATGGGTTACTTTTCAATGAAACTGTGGCTTTTGGGGGGCACAAAGACAAATACTAATTGTTCATCTGCTGTCAGCCACAGAAGGAGGGATGAAAGGAATAAAACTGTCTAAAGTCAAACAAAGGCACCCAGGTAGTGTGGCCTTTGTGTGTATGCACCTTTAAGGGGCATGGCCTTGAAAGAACAGCCCAACATTTCCATTCAAACATAAAACAGAATTCTGGAAAGCATGTAAGCACAAATTTGAGAGCTGACCTCACAACCTCGTTCTTATGTTAGGTTAACAAGGTGTAGAGATCTGGGGTTATCTCCTCAGGTTACTTAAACCAGGCGACTGAAAAACCTCAAAATATTAAACTTCTGATTTTCAAATCTTTGTGGGGGAAAAAAAAAAAAGGAAATCANTCCTTCAAAAACCAGGGACTGTGTCTTCTCTGTCCCTGAGACAGAGGACTGTGGTATGGGTTCTGAGCAGTTTGATCTCCCACCTGTGCTCTGGGGCTATATCTGCCCTGTCAAATAAAAAATCATCCAGGGAAGAAACTGAGGCAACTCAAACTCTGACTGGCCACACTGCAAAACCATTTCTTCTTTCCCAGGACCTTTTAGAGACCAGCTGAACCAGCTCTGCCCAAGACAAAAGCTTGGCATGGTGCAGGTTGCACCTTCCCCAAGAAACCTTCCCCACTGGCAGTGAGGGTCAGATTAAACCAGGTGCCTTACGTTGCCTTTATCATCATCCCTGCTGTCTTTGAATGCCCAGGCTCTTGTGCTTTCCCCTAGGAATGCGACCTCAGGTTCATATTATAAAATCACCACCCTGGTGTACCTTGTGACGGGAGACAAGAATCAGTTCCTAGAGGAAATGAGTTTTTAGTGCCCCACAGGGCAGCACAGCTGATTGCCTGATGCATGGGTTACTTTATTGCCTGATGTCAATGAAACTGTGGCTTTTGGGGGGCACAAAGACAAATACTAATTGTTCATCTGCTGTCAGCCACAGAAGGAGGGATGAAAGGAATAAAACTGTCTAAAGTCAAACAAAGGCACCCAGGTAGTGTGGCCTTTGTGTGTATGCACCTTTAAGGGGCATGGCCTTGAAAGAACAGCCCAACATTTCCATTCAAACATAAAACAGAATTCTGGAAAGCATGTAAGCACAAATTTGAGAGCTGACCTCACAACCTCGTTCTTATGTTAGGTTAACAAGGTGTAGAGATCTGGGGTTATCTCCTCAGGTTACTTAAACCAGGCGACTGAAAAACCTCAAAATATTAAACTTCTGATTTTCAAATCTTTGTGGGGGAAAAAAAAAAAAGGAAATCAGAAACAGATTTCCACAGGCATGGGGAATAAGAAGGAACAGACTAGTTGTTTGTTTTTTTTTTTGAGGGGGGTGCCTATTTGCTGGATACATGTGCAGACCACATGTTTTTCTCAGCATTGCTTCAAGGCCATTTAATTGACAACATGTTAGCCTGGGAAAGAAGAGTAGCTTGCAGAGAGTTTAGAAACACCCTTTTCCATGGATGCCTTGGCTCATGGTGTTGCTATTGAGCAGGTAAGCAGTGCCAGGGTGCTGTGGCCCAGAGATCTCAGCATTTGTTGGTGTGGAGTCAAAGTGGGGGACACCCCTGGCAACCAGGTGCACTGGTCTCAGCCCTTCCCTCTTACCAGGACTGTCACTGTTCCATGCAATGCAAGGGAGCCAAGCCCACTCCTCAGGTGGGCAGCAAATGGAAGGAGGAGTTGCTCATGCCACAATGACAGTGTGACTGGTGTGGGGATGGTTGCAAGCAAGACAAATTGCTCAGGAGAGGTATGGAATTGTGAAAGATGATTTCTGCTAGCTTGACTTGCCTCTTTCTGATATGCACACACCCTGAGGTGGTGGGCAGGGATGCCTATGTTTGAGGAAAGGCCAGGAATAGCTTGTTGGTTTGTTTAATATTTCATCTGCACAGGTACAAGGACTGTTCTATGCACAGCAGAAATATTGTGGGAAGTATTTTCCCCATCAAAGACATGATGCTCCATGCTAGGATTCTGTGTTTAACTCTAGTGTTTAACACAGGGCAGCAAAAGCACATTTCATCATGCAGTGAGAGGTGACCCTGCAACAAAGCAAACCACTCTTAGGGGACCTGTGGCCAGGCATTGGCCTCAGGAATGCCGAGGCTCAGGCTTTACATACACAACCCTCACAATGAAATCCAAAGATTCCATAATCATGATCTAAACATCCAATACAGGCACTGGCTACCTGACAGGAACATGAAGTGCATGGGTGTGCTGCATTGCTGTCCTACCCTAGATTTATATGCCTGAAGCAGAAGAGAAATGGAGATATCACTGTGTGCTGAGGATGAACAGCCTTCTCCAGAGAGCAGATGACTCCTGTGTATGGGCTTTCCTTTCGGACCCAGGCACCTCCTGGTCTTGGCTGTACCCTAACCCATGCTCCAGAGGAGTACTGGAGCAGTGCCCCATTCAAAAATGCCTGCCACTTATTTTAGGGTGCTTCACAGACAGGCAGAGGATGTGCTACACAAAAGGTGTTCCATATAAAGGATGTCTGTCATTGTTCATGACAGTGTTTCTGGGGCAAACAGGAGTCCTGCAGAAGAGCTATGAAACAGTCTGGGAGGGATTGTGCCTGCATGTCCTGTCCTTCCATCATGGTGCAAATGGAACTTGGAGTGTCCTTCTGCCCAGCTGATCTCTAGATCACAGGAATCAGTCTCCCCTTGCTGTGTCAATTATCAAGGCTCACCATTCACAGCTTGGTGCACAAGGCTCTAGCAAGCTGCAGTGGTTGAGCAAAGTAAGGGAATAAAAGGTTTCTAGGCTTTGGCTGGTGGTTTTGCATATTTTTGAGTTCTTCTTGTTGGACTGTGCTGTCCACCTTCCTTCCCCTGTTATGCTGGCTGTCAGTGACTGCCAGCCACCCTACAGGCAGAGCAGTGTATGGAAGCACTCTTCAGTCAGCTGCTCATGGAAATCAGCTCAGACCAACAAGCTGAAGGATGAAAGTAATTCAGCTGATTTTCCACAGGTAAAAGAAACAACAGTCCCACAAGTGCATCATCCGGTAGATCGGCAGCAGCAAACATCTAGAAGGAGTAGCCACTGATGCAAGTGCATCCCAGAAGCATGTCTAACTAGATGGACATTTCTGCTTGGATCTCTATTAACCTGTCCTCTGGGATTGTTTCCAGGAGAAACAAAACTTAAAGGAGATCAGAGATGCTTTCCTGCCTATGCATTCGTTACTCAAACACACTTCAGAAAGAGATCTGTTTCAGTTGAGATCTATTCTACAGATCATCTGTCCAGGGCAAGACTCTTTCAGAGAGGTTTGCTCTGCATGTTGATTTGAATAATCTCCTAACTGCTCTTATGCCATTGCACTCGCTTAGAAAACTGATCCCTAAACATTCCAGCTCCCGGTCAGTTGACAGGACATTTCTTTCAGTTCCCATTTAAACATGCACATGTGTTCTTCTCCTTGGAGTCTGCACAAAGCCCTGCATTGTGGGCTGCGCTGGATACTAAAACTAGCACAATTGGCTTAAACTTGCCTTTTTCAAAGATTTTCCCTGCCTCTTTTGAGCAAAACAAAGCCTTTTGTATCTTTGAGGCCAAAATGGTTGAAGAAGGGGAACCACAAAGCATTAAGAGCACCCAGCTCCTCTCCCATTGCAATTTGGAATCAATTTCCCAGCCCAATGTAAACACAAGGGACAATCACACCGAACTGTCCTGCATAATTTGCTTCAAGAGCATTGCAGAAGGGAATATCTGAGAGCAGAGATAAATGTTCATGACAGTTCTTCTGCCAGTCTCCAGAGCTGGTAGAAGAATAGGTTCCTTTCCCCTTCCCATAATAAAGGATTCCTGTAACATCATCATTGTGTGTTGGTTTACCCTCTGAGCCTCCAACATCTTCCTGATTTTCATAAGGGCTTTTGGTAAAGAGCAAGTGAATACACTGGAATTAGGAAAGTACCTTTAGAATTCAAGATGTGATTGATGACATTTCTCTGGAAATGAAACAACAGAGGTTTGCTAAGGGAAAGGGCAGGACAAGAAGTGAAAAATGCATTAAAAATAAGGTGCAGGGAAGAGAAGATCGGGGAGGTGGTGTTGCCTCAAGATTGTGCCAAACACAGACACAAACAGATGCCTGTAGTAGCAATGTTTTGCTTTCTGAATCAGCCTGACCGCAGAACTAGCTCAGTGACTGGTCCTTGTGAAAGGCAAGCACAGAGGCTGTAGAGAACCAGGCCCTCTCAGCACTGTGTGGTACCAACAGCAAAACTCACCCTGTCCTGGGGAAACCCAAGGGCAGCACTGGCAGCCCATGGAGGTTGGACATGAACCAGCAAGGAAAGCTGTTATCACAGCACTGAGCAAGAAAGCACATAAAGTTCCAGTCGTGCCTGTTTAGTTGCCTGGCACCTTGTCTTGAAACCAGTCCTTCCAACCTGCCCTGGATCCCAGCCAAACCAGGAGGTGTTTCCCTTTGCATCAGGGACTTTCAGTACAGAAAGCCTCTAGCAGAGAGCCTCCTGCTCCTCTGTGGCATGGGAGGACATGCTCCACTGTTCATGGTGCTCCAGACAGGAGGTACATAAAAGACAACAGCACAGTCACAGGTAGTCACTCATCACCAAGAGTGCAAGCAAAAATACAACATGTGACCTGAAGCTGCCAAAGGATGAGAAACGCTTCCCTTATTTGAGTCCTGACAAGATGTCAATTTGCAAAATGTTGTGTAAATTCTGTCCCTATTCTGTGTGTGCTGCACAATGAAGTGTGCAGCCTGGGGGGCTAACCCTTCACTTCCCTAGGGAGAAGTTATAGGGAGCTTAAAGTAAGGCAGAGCTTAAGGGTTTAATTTTTGTGGGATATATGAGGCTGGGCTCTGTGCCAGCTCATCTAAGAAAAAATAAAAATATTCATGACTTTGCTGCAGAAAGGCAGCAGCAAGTGCCCCAGACACAGAGGAGGTGCTGGGGCAGCAGCAGGACCTCCTTGGTGCTGGATACTGCCCACTGCTTTGCAGAGCTGCTCCACCACTGTGGCTGTTCCAGCTGCCCACAGCTCCTCTGACTGCCCTGGGCAGCTCCTCCAGGGCACTGCTCCTCTCTCGTGGGGCTGTGCTGTGCTGGGAGGCAACATCAGGCATTTGGGAAAAGGGTGGCGAGTGGGAGCTGGAGCAGACCCTGAGAGGAGGCCAAGCCACAGCGATGCTCTGACCTAAAGCTTTGCCCTTCACAGGGGCAGCAGCCAGGCTTGGTGCTGAACTCCCAGAAGTGTCCCAGAGGCAAGAGCTCTCCAGCCTTCAGTGAGTGCTGATGAATAGCTGACAAATTTGAGACAAGTACCTTTGTCTGCATAAGGTGGCATTAGAAGCTCCAGGTCGTTAATGAGGTTGGAAATGTCTAGTTTGCTGACAAAGCTGAATCACCAGCTGTGGTCATTGCAGAGTGTTGTACCAGGTCATATAGTTGAATACAAATTATAGTTGTTTGTTTGCTTGATTGTTTTTTAATCCATTCTACATTTAGACCATAAAGAGATATGTTGTCATTGAAAGCTTAATCTCCCCCATTTATCTATTAAAGTCATATTCCATAGCTTGGAGAAAAAAAACCTCATTGCAATGCAATGACTAAAACACTCCTTTCAAAACACTTTACCATGTCTGTGCATTTCTCAGCTGGGAAAATATATCATTCACCCATGGTATGGTTGGATAACCTAGGGCACATGATTGCTAAGGAATTAGTCCATTCTGAACAAGTACATCTCCTAACTGGAAACACTTTAACCTAATAAAACAGACTTATGAAACGATAGCCTTACAATTTACCCTAATTAGCCAGTGACAAACCCTCTGGCCTTTGGTTAGATTGCTCTTTACAGCTGAGCTTTCATTTGGTTCGTGCTGGGTGCTGTGTAGACATTCATTTTCAGTGAATCAGTGAGAGAACCATAAGTCATCCAGGATGACTGACTCACAGTCCCATGATTTTTAGCAACAGACATAGTGGATGGTTTTAAATACGTCTAGTAGCACCATTTCACTGGCATCAACATTTTAGAAAAAAACAGATCAATTGCTCAGAGATACTCCACACATTAATTAGTGCAACACAGTGGAGTCTCATTCACCAGACAGTAAGACCAGCTAGTTACCTGAATCCCTTTGACTGGCAGGTCGGCTATAAAAATCTTTAAATCAAATTAAACCATTTTTCTCCTTGTTTTTTTTGCTTGAAATAGCTTTAAAGCACGAGATACAATTCATCCAAAACAGTCCTGAGAGAAAGTAACATGCTGTGAATGATTAGCTAACTTGACCTCCACTTTCTAGTGGAACAATGTCTTTTATAGGAAAAGTTGGAAAACACCAATGAAAACCGATGTGTGACTGCAATTAGCATTGCTGATTACTGTCACTGGTTTGCCACCCACATTCTTTAAGAGGCTGCTAGAAAAATTATCTCTTTTCAGAGCTCAGTTAGCACTGCTATCACATGAGGTGCACAGGTCATGGCTTTCACAGTGGCACAGCACACTGAACTTCCCTGCTCTGCACTATTTTGTGCACAGGCCTGTTTTTTTTCCACTTGGAAAGCAGCATGCCAAATTTAGTTATTCAATTCACTCCAGGGAGAGGACCTTCACCCTCTTTGCCACTGCTGGTTGGTAGCATGAAATGCTCTCTGCAGTTGCTAAGAATGAAACCTAAGTGAAAAAACTCAGTTAGGCAAAGAAGGCCTGGTAAAGAAGGAAAACAGTGGAGATTTGGTGGCAACCTGAAAGCGGTGCTGACATGACATGGTACTGAACAGTGTCCTACAAGAAAGAGCTTCCCAGAAGGGCCTTAAAGCAATGTCTTGTATCAGAAACAGGACCAGGACCAGGTATCAGGACCAGGGCAGTGATCAACCCCCTGTACTTGATACTGATGAGGTCACACATATCCTGTGCTCAGTTTTGGGCTCCACGCTACAAAAAAGATATTGAGGCATTCCAGGGTGTCCAGGGAAGGGCAGCAGGGCTGGGGAAGGGTCTGGAGAGTAAGTCTTATGAGGAGCACTGCAGGGAGCTGGGGGTGTTCATTATGGAGAACAGGAGGCTCAGGGGGGACCTTATTGCTTGCAACAACTCCTTGAGAGGAGGTTGTGCAGAGGTGAGAGTCAGCTGCTTCTCCCAAGTAGCAAGCAGTAAGACAAGAGGAAGTGGCCTCAATTTGCACCAGAGATTGAATATTAGGAACAATTTCTTTGCTTAAGGGGTTGTCAAGTCTTGAAACAGGCTGCTCAGGGAAGGAGTTGATTCACCATCTGTCTTGGAGTGATTAATGATGACAGTCTGTTCCCGTCCCTGAAGGTATTTAAAAGATGTGTAGATGTGGCCCTTGGGGACGTGGGGTAAAGGTGATCATAGCGGTGCTGGTTAACAGTTGGACTCAGCAATCATTCAGGTTTTTCCCAACCTTAATGATTCCATCATTCAATGATTGTATGACTCAGGTGTCAGGAGATAAAGAGTGGGACAGGGAGAAAAAGAAGTTAAGCATGAGTTAAACAAGAGTGGGGATGCAAGAAAGGCTTTGGCAAGGTCAATAAACTTAACTGGAACAAGAGCTTTGAGCACATGGACAGGAGGATGGTGAAAAAGAAGGAATCCTTCAGACTTTGTCCACTGGCATTACGTGAGGATGTGTATAATTTCTCTGTGTATTTGGCAGCGTGCCACTGGAGATACTTCACATGTTTGGGAATCTGCTAGCTGACACTGGTGGGCAACAGAGGGACATATTTTCTCTCCTGGCAGAAAGAGGGTTAATATCTGGACTTTGGAAGGGCTGAGAGAAAGTAGACTCATGGACAGTGATTTCAGTACAGATATGGCTGTAGCACACAAATAACACTTAGACTGAATAAATGCTCAAAATATTTACACAGCAGTGACACTGCCATGCAGGCAAAGGGACAAAGTCATGATCTGGTGGGCACGTGCAGTTTGTTCAGTGTTTGTGTAAGACAGGCATAAATAAATTAGACATGAATGCAGGAGTTTGTAAGATATTAACTATCTGTTCCCATAGAGAGCTACTTCAGGGTAAGCGTGGGCACAAGGAACCTCAAATCTCACAAGCACCTGACCATCACACTGTCCATGGGACTGCAAGGAGACCCTGTCCCTCAGCAAAGTAAACAATATTGAGGCTGCCTGAAGTCATATTAAGCCTTCTAAAATCATGGAATCATTTAGACTGAAAAAGACCTGCATGATCGTTGAGGCCAACCATTAATCCGGCATTGCCAAGTCCATTGCTAAACCACATCCATAGGTGTCACATCTACACATCTTTTGAACATCTCCAGGGATGGTGACTCTACTACTTCCCTGGTCAGCATGTTCCAATGCTTGGCAACCCTTTCAGTAAAGAAATTTCTCCTAGTACCCTGTCTAAAGCTTGCCTGGTAAAACTTGAGGCCATTTCCTCTTTTCCTATCGCTTGTTATCTGGGAGAAGAAACTGACTCCCACCTGACTACAACCTCCTTTCCAGGAGTTGTAGAGAGTGAGAAGGTTCCCCTGAGCCTCCTTTTCTCCAGGATAAATAACCCCAAGAGCTGGGTGAGTTTAAAGACCCAGTTAAGATGTCTCTAATGCTAATCCTCTCTAGCTCCTGCTGGGGAAGTTCTTCTGCATTTGCCCATTTGCACACTGGATGTCTGCAGATCATCCTTGTTGAACCTGGTACACCCTGAGAAGCAGCCAGACTCAGATGGACACAAACAGCTGATAGCTCATAGAACCTCACCTGGGAAGGTCCAAACGCACAACACTAAAGTCAAATACCAAGAGGCAGTTTTAACCAGCAGAAAGGAATTGCTTAATGGCATACTCCAGCTTCTGGGTTTTTTTCAGTGATGTGAAGATCTCTGTATATCAAAAACAATCAAGGGATTTCTCCTCTCTCCCCACATTCTTTCTTATGAGTGAAAAGAGGGTCTGAAGTTTTCCCTATGGAAGATAAGGTTGAAAAGAGAGGTGATGGTTTAGCACAACAGAGCCAAGGCAAAAGAAGATGTCGTCAGAGAGACAAATATTTGAGTAAAAATATTTATCATGCTAAAAACACTACATTTACTGAGAGAAAAACAATTAGGCAATTCACATTTTGCATGATTGCCAACAAGATCTGCAGCAAAAATAGTAAATCAATTGTTCACCTTTAATCACTCATGAAGGCCAGGCACAGCTGCTCTTTGCCATATACAGGATTTCTCAATGCCAAAAAGAAGGAATATTAAATCACATCCTTCATGGCCAAAAAGATGCCAACAAGACATCTTTTATTGCATTGTGCTTGTTGCTCAGCTGTTTCCAAACCCTTAAAAGAGAATTATTAATTAAAGGGAGTAATTGTTGCCTGGTAGAGCTAATGATTTGAAGACAGCAGATTCAGTCTTCCCCAGACCTGCTGTTGCCTTTTTCTGTCTTTTCTTGGCTAGCAATCCAGTCCTTATGAGTTTCAGCTTGTCTATCTGTAAACAGAGATAACATCTGCACACTAATATATTAAACAAACTTAGCTTTTCATTCCATTCACATTTCCTTCCACGTCTGTGAGCAGCCTGGTTCTGTATGTGGATCACCTCTGCTCAAGAAATTTTTTTACATGTGCTGTCTTTCTTATCTAAAACTAAAACACTGATTATGACAACTATTTTGGCTCACTAACCCCATTTTTCTGCAGTTCAAGAATATAATACTAATCCCTCTTGGGCACACTGGGGATGGGATGGGGTGGGGGAGGAAAGACATAATTTAAAAGGAGGATGCGCCTAACACAAAGAGATCCAAATCCTTTCATTGACATCTTATTTAAAAATATGTCACTTGCATGTTTGCAATGGATTAGTGTTGCTGAATGAGAAACAAGTTAGTTTCTGACTCCAGGGCCACAAGCAAAGCAGTTCACCATCACTTTGCTCCATTCACAGTTCAGTCCTAACAGGCAGAAACAAAATCATAAATGCTCTCTACTCATTTTGAAGAGTAATGATTAAAATCCCAACAGAGATGCAAATACTACCTTGCTCTGCACAGCAGTGGAGGAATGAATAGGGGCAAATATATGCCATTCTTTCATCCACACCAGCTGGAGACTTTCCAAATCTGGTGCTTAACAGAGTGGTAAGCAGAACATCAATTAAATAGGACATGGGCACAGTTTGTACACTGTGACCTGGAGAGGTCAAGCTGCCAGCCCTGATCTGAAGCTGAATTGCTGTGGTGCATCTTGCAGGCAGTTTCCCATTTTCACCTTGCTAGGGAAAAAAAAGGGAGGCTCTGCCTATATTTCTCTTCCTGCCTCTGTGTTTGCATTTTGTAGTTCTAGTCAGATTTAAGGGCAGTTTGTGCTGTGGCTTTGGAAGTTGTGAGAGTTGCAAATAGTCAGTAATAGACGATGTGTTTATTTTGTATTTCTGGGGTAAGAGTATTTCTTCTGTAGAGAAGGAAAATTTTTACCCCAGGATATTGCAATCATTCACATTGTCACAGATTTGATTTTTAATGAAGATGTCTTTAAAGAAGCTTAGTTAGACTAAAGTTTTACCAGTCACAACACTGTACCTGTTTGGTTTGCTGCACTTCCTACAAAATACATCTGCAGACTCATACAGGTTGTGCTCAGGGTGTAGGGTTTTGATCAGAAGTGTCTTTTTGTGAATCACTAAAATAACCAGGGTTTGGGTTATTTATTACAGACATGTAGAAAACTCACTTCACCTCATTTTAAACTGAGTGTCTTAAACATATCCATAATCACAATAAATTTGCAAGGCTAGAAAAAATTATAACCTCCACCATATACTTGAAGAAACTGAGGCAAGAACAGTCTATAAGTAATATTCCAAAACAGCACGTAGCTCCTCAAAACTTAGACAAAAATTGGGTGTTCAAACCAGGGAGATATCCACAAAATAACCGCTAGGTAACTTTGATACTCAGGAGCCCAGAATTTCCATGACATTACCTTCAACCCTGTGGACTGCAGCTCTGAGGGTGTCTGCAGCAGGCAGTAGGCACCCAAGACATCACAGCCCCCTGCTCCTACACCAGCACTGCTGTGACAGCTGAGAGCCCTCAGCACCAAGCTGGACATGAACAAGTCCATGTTTTGCCCAATAACCCGGTGTCAGAGTGTGCAGAAGGACCCATCAGAATCCCTGCTCCTCCAGCCCAAGGGGGCTCTACTGTCCCTGGTGGGGAGGGCAGGCTCATGGGAGGAAGCATTAAAGCTGGGACCAAGAGAAACAAGGAATGGGAGTAAAACAGTCTCTGCCCTCCCCGTGAGGATGTACTGCCTAAAATGAAGGATTCAGGGAGCATCAGAGAGTGCAAGATATTCAAGCCAGTAAGGAAGGTTCCTATCCCTGAGCAGACAAACTAGTTTTCCATTTGCTTCTTGGATTGTTTATGCATTTTTCATTTAAAAAGTCATTGGGGGGAGAAGTGATAGCAGACACGCAAGACCCATTAAAAATTATTTCCAGGGAAAACCTGGAGTAAAAGTCACAGGGGGATGGGAGGGAAAAGAGAAACCTCAGTAGAATTTTGTCACTAAAACACCAAACCACTCAGTTTATATTCAACCACAAAATATATTGTGGCAAGAAAGTTGTGTCCCAGGGAAAGTCATGCTTCTGAAGGCCTTTTGTACACCCACAGTAGGATTTTACCCCACCCTGAGTAAGAAGGCTTCAAGCTCTCCTTACGTGGCTGGTGGCAGTGTCCCAAGTCAACTGGAGGCCTTTAAGTCCAAAACAAAACAGAACAATCCCTTCCTAGGGAGTTTCTTCCCATCAAACATTTTTGTGAAGAATCCAGCCTCTCCCAAGAGATCTGGCAGTCAAAATCCAGAGAGCAAATATATAAGTGCTTCCTCTGCCCTTCTCAAGCTCCTTGGCTGCTCTGCTGAGGAGGCTGTTTTATTTTGACTTCTTGGGGAGGGCAACAAACCTCCTGGCCATTAGGCCCTAATTCCCAGGCCTCTTTAGGCCAGCAAAAGGAAGCTTTGACATATTTTTAAGCTGTCATGAGGCCAGAGTTTTCTTTTGACCATGGACAGCCAGCCAGAGACTGATTCCTCTTTGATTTCTTGTTCATCACCTGCTGTTGGGCTCCTCATCTTTCAGAGCCAGCTCCCAGAGCCATGAGCACCTCGAGGGGTTTGCACACAAGATCTTTACCCCCAAAGCATCCTCCTGGGGAGGGAACTGCAATGAAGCACAGGGTAGATTCAGTGATGGCCACCTCAACAGCCTCGCTGATTCAGGGGATGGAAGTTGGCTCTCAGCTCTAGAAGATGGCTTGGTTAAAAAACCACGTGCACGGGCAGGGGTGGTTTCATTTGTGTTTCAAGCAGGAGGTCTGACCTCCCTTCTCCATTCCCTAAAGTCAATTTGTTTCCCAGGACACTGCAGGGGAAGGACACCAGCCCTGCTGAGGGCAGCCAAACCTGCGGCTGCACCAGCTCTGGGGCAGGGACACAGGAGGTTCTGTGGAAGAGGAGCTGGTTCTTGCTTTGGCTCCTCTGTCAAGCTGGGAGGCAACTACTGTGCCGACCAAGGGAGAACCTTACAGCTCCAAAATTGCTGGGATCAACATAAAACTGAAATACCCAGTGGTTCTAAAATTGCTGCACATCACAAACACAGCCTTCTGTTACGACTGGTTTTGTTGTGTTTTCTGTTGCCTCGTATTTTTGACTCTGACTGATGTAACCTCTTGCTGTCCATAAATGGCAGCAACAGGCATGGGTGAAATTCCAGCTCCCAGCTCACTCTGAATCTGGGAGAACAATATCCCTCATGTGACTGGTAGGTGGGCTTAGAGGATTTCACAGAATGTTCAAGAATGTTTGTCCCTTATACCTGTCACACAATGGGAGTTGCATAACATCAATCCAAACACTCCAAACAACTGCACACAAAGAACTGCAGAGACCTGGATGACAGGCCTTTGTTCACCTGCCTGCCCACCTGCTTCTGCTGGGAATGCTGGGTTTTCATAATTTGTCCACCATCCCAGTGGCTTCCAGTATTTTGGAATACCACTTATCCTTTAACCAGCATTGTCCTTTAAGAGCTTGTATTAAGTGGGCAAGAAAAATAACCTGGTTTAACCCCATTAGTCTGACTGCTTATGAGGTCAAAATTGTGAAAATTATTTATGTTGACATTATATTTAGAGAAATTGAAAACTTATGAAGACAATGAAAACCTCATTTCTCAAAATATTCATATTTGTTCCTTTCAGTTGTAAGTTTATGCATGTCTATTCAGGGTGTGCATGTGTTTATGTTATATAGGCACATAATTTGGTACACATAAATAAATCCATGTGTGCTTTGCACTGCGCAGAGTGCAACACCAAAATCTATTTCTGAATGAGAAACAATGCTGTCACTCTGCATGGGTAGAGTCTGAGCTGGGCATTGCAGTGAACTTCCAGTGGACATAACTTCTGCCACTGCAGGGTCTTTGAATAGCTGAGACTGAAGCAAAGTCTCAGCTTGCACACTTTAGTTTCATGGTCCATTATCCAAGGGTTTACGGTGCCCCATTAAGATCTTAACATTGGATTTCATGTACACACTTCTGCATCTACAGACATTTTGCAACCAAGTCTATGTGCCAAGCTGAAGCTCTTAGAAAAACAATGGAACTTAGTCAAACCACAAACTTGTCTGCAGTGGAATGTTTTATCTATTTGCCATGCTCTGAGATTGGTATTAGAAAATCATTTTATCATGATTAGAACATGGAATAAAAAAGGGAGCTGTGGAGAAACTTTTAAGTTGTTTGAAGAAAAGTACTCTGGAGAGCCTCTTAAGAGTTTTTTGTTTGGCTCGCAGATATATGTTGTCTTTTTAAAAAGTTCTGTTCTTTCTACCACAGCAATGTTTATTTAACATGACTGATGTTTTCTGTTTTCTGATATTATAATTATATTAGCATTGAATAGTGAAGATTTAATCCAAACTTTTTTTTTTTTCTTTTTTTGAAATTCAGGCAATGCTGTATCCAAAGATCATTCCTTGGCTTCACATATAGCTCTCTAATCTATAGGTCAGGTTTTCATTTTCAACAGCTATTTTGCACTGATTTACACCTGCTGAATAGCAGGGTTATTGCATCTAACAAGCTGAGGCCTAAACTAATTGGCAATGTTTTGTTAGCCAATTGCACAGACCTAGTGGGTTTACATGTTTGCACAGGTCTTGAAAGCAAGGGCAGGGAAAATAATACTGAGATTCCTTGAAGTTATTATATCCTGATCCGGATGCTAAACTGTTGCCTCCTGTTACTGACAGTTGATTTCAGTTATAAAATATAATTACCAAAACCTTGCTCCTTAGGCATGAGGAGGGCAACCAGCCCTGCATATGACACAGACAGTTCCTGCCCAAAAATGCTCATGATTTCAACAAGACAGTCACAGAGCAGACAGTGAAAAACATGATGAAGGAGCTGGTTTAAGGGATGAATAGCTACAAATTATTATAATCACCATTATAATAATTTGGTCTAATTACACAAGAGACCGTTACCTGTTTGACGATACAGCAAGCATTGGTTTGTTCTCTGGCCAAGAAATAAGTTAGTGACAAGAGTATCCTAGCTGTCTTTCCTGGACTGTAATGCCAACAGTCTCTATTCAGCAGCTGACTCTAATAAAATCATCTGTGTTTTTGAAACAAGCGGGAGGGGAGGACAGCAGCTTGATGGGTGACCTCAATTCGCTGAGCTGCAAGGCCAGTTTTTGGACTCCCCTTTTATAAATGCTGCAATTATCTTCTGTACATAATTCCAGTTACAATTCTGATTGGAAAATGGAGCTGCTTAGGGGAGCTTACAAGACAACATCTGTTCAACAACAGACATCTGTGCCAGAACAGCAAAACTGGGCTGCCCATGGTGGGATGTTTGAGATGTTTGCTCAAACCCACATCTCTGTGCGCTGACATGGAACCAAAACTGGTTCTTCTTCCATTAAAATCTGTTTGTAACCCAGACCAAGTTCTCTTTCACTCTCTTCATTCCAACTTCTATCATTAAAAAATGCTTTTAAAAATCTTAGAAATGAAACCTCCTTGACTGTTCTGCCCACTAATTCTTTAAACAAAATGACTTCCACAGATAGCCATCCCCTACCCAGTGCAAAGAACCAAAACCAGACTAGGAAAACTAGTTTTTAAGGATCTTTTGTTGAGCCTTTGGATGTATTTAATCTCCTTTTGATAGGGCTGACTAGTGAATTATTTGATCTCTCTGCCAGCCCACTGCCCTCCTGCACTGTCAGACTGCACCTGCACCATCCCTGTTTGAGTACCCACAGCCAAACCATACCAACCATAGTTACACTCTGTCTATTTGCCTCCATTTAAGAGAAGTTGGAGCACATGCCCTTTCCAAGCTACTGTTGCTCCAGCTCAAGCTGCATGTTGGGCTACTTGGTGAGTTATAGATAACTCTCACTGAGTTTTATCATACTTTTGCTTGTCCTCAGGTTAATCCCAACAGGACTTTCCAATTCCTGTACCTCCTTGCCTCTGTCAGAGTAAAGCGCTGGTTAATAGCTGTGAATGGAGTCTGCTCTGGCTCACATGATTTATGTGTGCCAGCACAGTGGCCACTTCTGCCCATAAACAGGTAAAATGAAAAATACTCTCCATCTTTCCTCCTCCATCCCTTCACTACTGACAGAGCCAAATTAGGGTCTGACTGTTTCTCCTGGTTAAGACAAAAGTCACAAAGTCTCTTCTTAAGTGAGCAATAATTTTTAAATGGAGAAACCAAGAAAATAGATAAACAAGCCAAAAATCAAAGAGAAAAACCTTTAATACTAAGCCGCATTTTAATAGAAAGAGTATAAAATTACTAAAATTGTGATTTATGTGATAAGATATTGCTCTAAGGACTCACAAAGAATTAATGAGTTTCTTTCCCAAGGCTAGTAGAGAAGTGCACTCTAGAGCACACTATAGCATGCAACAGGCTAACACTTGACATAGTGAATAGTATGATGAAGGTTCATTGTATGCACTGTAAAAAATTGCTGAGGTGTCTAAGGAGTCTGTCATGCCTCACACCCTCTTTTTAGAAACACTCAGTCATGGGTGGCTCTGAAAGTCACAAATTATGTCATGACACACACCCTGTCATACCTGACCCACCCCCGTGCTTCAGGTGCACTGCAGTGCATGAACATGGGGCTGGAAATGGGAAGGTTCATCGCTGGCCCCACCCCGGCGTTATCTTCTCAAATAAAATCTTCCTGGAGGCAATGTGCCAAATTTGGACAAAGGTCTGCTTTTGCCTTCTGCTGGACCTGAAACCTTCTGAAGCCAGGAAATGGAGAGTGGGGAAAGGAGGGAAGAAGGGAGGAAGGGAGGAAGGAAGGAAGGAAGGAAGGAAGGAAGGAAGGAAGGAAGGAAGGAAGGAAAGACGGACAAGATCTTGGTAAGAACAGGGCTGTGGGACCAGTCTTTGTCTCAATGTCTCTGTTGTCTACATGCTGCTGTTTCACTTTAGTGGCTCTCGTGTAAAGGTCTTGTTTGCTGTCATTTCCCCAGGCTGTTTACTATGTGCACTTAAACTGGCCTTAATTGGGACCAGACCCCATTAAACTGGACTGTGTGTGAACATCTTAGAACATTTCAGGACTAGATGAATTTTAAATCTCTGCCAACCTGAATCCAAAGCTCTCTCTTGCCAATAAATCATGAATTTCAAATGATGGTGGTCTGTTTTACAAACACAAGCCCTCAGTCTCTAGAAGTGTGCAGATTCCCTTTCCTAACAACTAACAAACCCTAACTCCCTCCAAATTTTGAGGCAGGTTCTCCTACAGAGCCAAGCACAAGAAATCCCAAGAAGATCAGGTCTCTCAGAATCTCACCTCTTCCAAGAGTCTGTAGAAGATTATTTGTGGACCTGAACTTCAGATGAGTTAATGTCAGCCAGCAGATTCACTGAACTTTTTTGGCTGGACCACTGCCCAGTTGCCTGCAAGAAACTGGTTATTATATTGTCCCTAACCCAGCCTCAGGAGTCTGGAGTGGAAGTGATTAGACGTAAGCTGTGGTTTGGGAGACATACTTGGTGCCTGCCAAGGGGTGTGCAGACAATCACGTACAGCAGAAGTGCACACACTCACCCTGTGCTGCTCCTGCTGAGGAGATGAAACTCCTACTGCAGCAGCCGTGACTCACAGCAGTGTTTGCATATCCTTGATCAAGAGAAAAATAATAATAATAAAAAAAAAAGGACCAGGAGCTGAAGAAGGGTGTGATGATTAGGGAACAGCCAAGAGGAAAAGCATATTCACAAGTGGGTGAGGCTTTCCTCACCTGGGACGTGCTGCTTTGCACCTGGAGATGTCTACCCGGGCACAGCCCCCTCTCCTCCCTCCCTGCAGGCTGATACGGGCAAGGAGGGGCGGTGGGATCTGGCTTCACCTCGGCTGGGCGAGGTGAGCCTTTGGCAACCTGCATTTCAGCAGGAGGGAATTATGCACATAATGGCAGTTATCTACGCACACATTTTTACACCATTAAACTCAAAGATGGATGTTTAATTTCCCTTTGCCCTGGTTCCCAGGAGTTAGGCATTATAAGGCTGTTGACTTTTGAGATTTTGTATCGAAAGAATAATTGCTGAAACCCCATGAGGTTTGAAATAAGATACTGTATTACTTTCACACACCCACATGCACACAAAACAATTTTGCTAACTGAAATTAAGACTATTTCCCTTAATTAACAGAGCCTATAAGAAGAATGTTGCTGCTTAAAGTGCAAACTGGGACGGGGTGAAAACAACCTCTTTTGGAGGCACCAATAGATATTGCTGTTCTTTTAAAGGCAGCTCATTTGTTTAACAATGAGAACAGGATAAAAGCGAGCAGCACACTTTCACTTTGTTGGAAATTCCTCTCTCCCTTGCCGTGGTGACAGGCACACATGTCCAGCTACAGAAACACGTAGCTGAAGATGCTTATGTTGGAAGAATTCATGAGGTGCAGTGAAGCATGTTTCATTTCTGTTCCTGAACAAAGGGGCCGACTCCCACTTTCAGCTGGAAATCTCATCACCAGCGATGCCTTTCCAAGGAAGGGCTGGGCCCTGCTCTAGCGGGAGCGGGAAGGGATGGGCAGCCACCCCATGGAGGATTTAACTCAAGCTGGCTTTTGAGGAAGGAAAGGCAAAATCCTGTGCAGAGGGCATCTGAAATATTCCTTTGCACCACTGATGTCTTAATGCCATGTCTGGATGCAGGATGTTGGGATGTCCCCATGTGTAACTCAGCTAATGCCACGAGCGAGGGGTTTGCCTTCCCAGCGTGAAGATCTGCAACCTGGCCAAGCTGGAGTGGTGTCAGGGGAGCAGGTTTGCTGGGCAGGTGGAAAGGCTAAAGGACACCTGTAGAAGATCCAGATAGGTCGATTTGCCTCTGTGTGTCCTTCTGGCCAGGGTTGTAGGGCTGCTTGCTAGACCCTTATGACCAGGGAAGAGGGAAGTGCCTCAAGCCCATGGTCACTGTCAGAAGCCTCACAGGTCCAACAAAGAGGCTCCAGAGTTGTTGCAGTTCTCTGTGCGGCTGCAGCTTTCATTCCTGTAGAATAAGCAGCAGTTGGTACATGCTGGCAAAGTTTTTGGGTCGGGGGTGGGTGATCAGGGCTGTAATAAAGGTATCATGTGAGGGTTTCTGTGAATCTGCCTCACCTTTTTAGATCTCCAGAGATACCAGGGTACCACAGCCTTACCCAAAGCCATCCTCTGATAGAAATCAGCATCACAGAGCTGATCTGATGTGCAGGCCATAGGGTCAGGCAGCATTCAAAGCACCCTTGGAAAAGAAAATGCATAGAGCAAAAAGGATTGTTTAAGCTATCCTATGGAATTTAACATGGTAGTAACTGAAAACTGGCATCTATATGGCCTGACAGTCTTCCTGCAAGATATTGAAATTTTTTGGTTATGGGGTGTTTTTTTGAGATGGTTTTCTCAAGATCATCTTACACATTCGTGCTGGAGCAGACAATAGAGGTTTTATTATTCCCATGTTCTTCTTTTCACTGTAGGCCCTGGACACACATTCTTTTGCCACCCAATTTAAGTAGGTTAGTTAGCTTTATTTCCTAATGTCAATCCAAAGCAATCTTTGCTTAAGGGAATGTTGCAACTGGGTATCGATTTTTTTTAAGAGAAATAGGACAGCTCATTTCAGTTCTTCATGAACTTCATCATCCCTGTTGCTTTGGCAGAGCTGCAGGATGGAGAACCTACTCTTGCTCTGCCTCACTGGCACTCCATGTTTTTTCTCAGCCTCTCCTTGCATCAAGTCCTTTGCTACAGTGTAGTCACTTTTTGTATTTTTTTTGTTTTTTATGATCTTCTCCCTTTCTTTAGGTGGCAGTTTTATCCTTCTCTGTTTTATTGCTGCTTCTTTCCTTCCTTCCTTGAGATCTTTGCGTACAATTTTGGCTGAATACTTCTATAAGAAACTCAAAGCAAACCTAAACTCATAAGAAAAGCAAACCAAAAATGTTAAGATTCAAACCTCGAGGTTCAGACTCATTTAAAGCATGGACACAACATGGAAAATTGCAGCCCAGTGCTCTGAAATTTAGCAGCATTCACAATTATTGAAAAGAAGGCTTTAGAGCCAACATGTCCATGTGAAGGAAAAAAAAAAAGAAGCGGTCCCAGCTTGACCCACCAGTTTCCCAAGGAGTTTGAAGGAAATACCTGGGTATTTCCTAGGCCTGATCACTCAGCACATGAGCTGCCTAATTTTACTTGGGAAGCTGAAGCAGAAAGTGTGACGGTTGTTTTCAGCACCTTATTGTTCTCAACCCGGACTTAATGATAGCTCCGACGTTTTTCAAATATAACAGTCCTTTCCATTGGACTTTGATGTTTGCCATTGTAGGCACTTATTAACCAGTCAGAGCTAATCATTTGGATATCACTGGCTTTGTTTCTTATCTTGAACGTATATTGCGATCGCATTTCCTAAGTGTATATAAATGCATGTACACAGCAGAAAAGCAGATCCTGCTAAGTTTTGAAAAAATGCCTCCATTTGCAAGCAACATGCCTCTAGGCCTCCCTTACTAATGCATATTTTTACCACAATTTCTCCACAAGAGGAGAAAAAGATCCTGCCAAAGGCTCCTGGAGAACCACAGTAACTCCCAGTCCAGAAGGCAGCGGTGTTCTGTTAGAAAATGCCTGTGTCCCTATAAAACACACATTGTAAAAGCAGGCCTGCCCACATGGAGTTCAGTCAGCAGATATTTTGTGCCATAAAAGCACTTGTGTGTTGGTGGTCCTCATATCTTTCCCATCCTCTATCAAAATGATCAAACTTCACATCCTGGGCCAAGGCTGTGGGCTTCTCCCTTGTGATATTCCATACTCCAGCACAGAATCACAGAATGGTTTGGGTTGGACAGGACCTTAAAGATCATCCAGTTCCAGCCCTGCTGCCATGGGCAGGGATTCCTTCCACTAGACCAGGTTGCTCAGAGTCTCAGCCAGTCTGGCCTTGAACACTTCCAGGGATGGAGTATCCCCAGCTTCTCTGGGTAACCAGTTAAAGTGCCTCGCCACCCTCACAGTAAAGAATTTCTTCCTAATATCTAATCTAAATGTTCTCCTTTCCAGTTGGAAGCAATTTCCCCTTTTTGTGCCACTCCAGGCCATGGTAAAAAGTCCCTCTCCATCTTTCTTGTAGCCTCCCTTCAGGTACTGCAAGGCCACAATCAGATCACCCCAAAGCCTTCTCCTTTTCAGGCTGAATAATCCAAATTTTCCCAGCCTTTCTATATAAGAGAGGTGCTCCATCGCTATAATCATCCTGGATCCCTCCTGTGGATTCACTCCAGCAAGTCAGTGTTCTTCCTGTGCTGGACCCCAGTGCTGGAAGCAGCACTGCATGTGGGGTCTCCGCAGAGCAGAGCAGGGGGGAAAAATCCCCTCCCTCGATGAACAGCTCAAGCAGGGCTGGCAGGAGGCTGCTGGATAGGTTATGAGCAAACAGGAGAATTCGTCCTCCACCAAGCTCCTCTTTGCCAAATTGTCACTAAGAGTGGCAATATTATGACTGTTTGTGTGCTTAGGAGGAGGCAACTGCTGCTCTGAGTGATGGCCAGCCCTGTTGGGGCATTTCAAACCTGCCACCACAGAAAATCTGCCCACTGAGGGAGGGGAGCTCTGGTTGTGCTCCTGCTGTCTTATTCCATTCTTTTCTCAGCGGTAGTTCCTGAAAAGGGATCACATGTGTGTCCAGCTATTATTATTAATAAAGCTAACTGCATTTTTTCCAGTTGAAAGGTTCCATAAAACCTTCCTTTTTCCCCCCTCCTTCTGCACATGTCTTTGATTAAAATTTTTCAGAGGTTTTTTTTTTTTTTTTTTCTTAAATAGCAAAATGTTTCATTTTCAATTCAGGGATTCCAGAGAGCAATTTTCATGGCATTATTAAACCAAATATAATAGAAAATACAGATCTGGGCCCTAGATCTGCTTGTCAGGATTATGTTGTGTCTGTCCTACAAGAGTGTGTTTATGATCAGCCTAAGGGTATCTGAAGATTGGACCTGGCAGTCCACTTAAGCTCTTTCACAGATGATTACAGCAGTGCTGCTGAAAGCAGGATATCAAGGTCTGAGCTAACAAAACTCATTTGAATGAAGAAATGCAGGAAGGACAATGTGACACAATTAACAGAGCTGTTCAGGCTTGTCCAGCTATATGGACTTTCATGATGGATGCAATGAAGGTGGTGGATTCCATCAATCTCTAAACCAGAGGTGAGTGGACAGGGCTGGCTGCTGCTGGCCGGTGGAGTCTGTGCAGTTCTCAGACAATTACCCACCTTCCTACAACCTTCAGTGCTTAAAGGGGGCATAAATGAGTACAAAATATGTTGTCTATGCAGAACTAATAATAATACAAAGAACACAAATGTTGACCTCAGGTTTCAGACAAGGCAAAGAGGTTTCAGACCATGGGGAAAAGTATAGGTATCAATGGCAGATTTATTGTCTGATGGATATATTTTCAATCAGGGAGATAGGGGGGTACAATAATAATATTTTCTTACAGCACAATTGCACCAAATAATAACCACTTTCAACCTAAAAAGCCACATGTGACTATGATGACATACAGCTGCAACTCTAAGGCTCATGCCTTTGAGGTCCTTGGAAATTCCAAGAGAAAGGCAGGACTAGGCAATACACACGGACTCAGTTCATTTAGCCAGTGGTGACTCAGCTCATGTTGACAAAAACATTTGATCAAATTTCCTCTCAGATTGCATCAGCTGTAAAAATATATATAAATAGGCTCCTTTTCTGTGTATATCTTGTCTCTCTGTGGAGAGTTTTGTGATATTGTGACTTCAGTTCGCATTATGATTCTTTCCCACCCCAGATCAATGCAGTGATGCCAGTAAATCTTTGTATTTCAGATCTGCCCTAAGCTGGAGGTGTGGGGAGTGTGGTGATGCTTCCTGGTGTGCTTGGATGCAAGCCTTGACCGGTCTGGTCCCAGCTTAGATGTTTGATCCTGGCCTTCAACCCTTCACTTGCCAGAAGTCAGGGGTTTGGAGGCTGGGTGTAGCTCTCAGCTAACATGCTGAACTGTCTGTAAATTGGTGCTGAGAGTTTCCAGTGGTGTTTTGCTGTGGGCTGTGGATCCAGGATCGCCTCCAGGCTGAGGGGATGCTCAGGGGGTCTCAGATGTGGGCTTCCTCCTGCACAGAGGCTGCTGGGTGAGGGAGTGCCTCAGCAAGGGGTTGGACTGTTTTTTGCTTCTGTTTGGGTGATCATGTATTTGTGTCTCCATTAAAATAAACAAGAACAGCCCCAAGCAGTAGCCAGCTCGAGGCAATTTCTCTCTGTTCTAGAAGCAGAGATTGCCAGGCTCAAGCAGCCACTAAATGATGTGTCAACAGGACATGATGAGCTCTTTATTTTACATTTCTTAAAGATATAAATATTTAAACTTAGCTCAGTCATGAGAACATAGCTGGGGGAAAGAGCACATCAGCCCAGCACTGGCCAGAAGACCAAACCTGTGCAGAAGAAAAGGCTTGGAAGTGCTCACTCAAATCTATTTGTTGCATAAACCATCAATACATAATTCTATTCCTTTTGGATTTTGCTCCTCATACTGTCTATAATGAAGATTAAGGACAGAATATTGGTTTAGCCAGGCCACAGGGAATCTGAGATGCTTATTTTTATCTCAGTCCTCCCTTCAAGTTTGAAATTATTTTTGCTGGCAAAATGTGGTTTAAATTTTCTGTTTAATGAAAGAAAAAAAAAAAACCCTATTGCACATGATATTTTTTCTTTGGGAAGTGTCTAAAGCCCATTATTTTGTTCTACCTTTCTGCTACCTGCTGAGTGTTCACAGTGAGGTAGTATTGCACCATATCAGATTTCAGGAAGAAAGTGAACTTTGAGGGCTTTGGAAACTTTTTCCATTTTCTAACTACAAAATTGTCCTCTGAGATGTCATTTCTCAAAACAGGATAACAAAAAGTTTTGGACAGGCTGTTGAAAAACTTCATCTTTTACATCATGAGTTTCTGTGCACTGATTAGTTGGCTGACAGAAAGAAATTCACCTTTTATGCAAAAACTGTGTCTTTGGATGTGAAGGCTTCTCGAGCAGGCATGGATAATCAAAGTCCATTGTTTTGCCTCTTGTCAAGTGTCAGGTTCATTTTAAGTCCAGGAACAGCCCTTGCAGTGAAAGAATTGGCCTTTATCAGAGCTGAGATGGGGTGGTGTCACTGGCCTATTTTTGGGGGTGTTTGCTGTGGTTTGCTGTGCCCTGGCAAGGCAAAGCTTTTCTTTTCAGCAGGATGGGTGCTTGCACAGCCTGTGATGACTCTGATTTTCTCCTTGGTGAGCTGATGACATTGACTGGAAAAATTTACCACTCCTCCAGCTGCTCAGCAGCTCAACCCCATCACACCACGTCACCTTCTATCCCAGATGAGCTCATTTGGTTTCAGCAGCCACTGAAGACCTTCACAACAGACTTGGGGTGCTGGTAAATTGAGATCTTGGATATTAAACTACATATTGGTAACACTGGAGAGAATCTGAGAGTCCTGACACACTGAACCAGATTCCCAAGGGATTTGCTCCACAGACTATAGAAGATAAAGCCGCCAAATAAGGGACCAAAGATTACCAAAGCAATGAATCACAACGCCAAGCTCTTTCTGGTTTAACATTGATTTATTATTGTATGTACAGTGGTAGTGATTAAACATAATTGGAGCACTTGTACAAGGGAATATACTGTAGACTACTAATTAACATCCTCTCAGAAGAAAACGGGGACAAAGACTAGATCACAGTAATCAGTGGGCTTCTGATTAAAGAGCAAAGGCAGCTTGGAAATGATTAATTTCAGGCTGGCATCCAGTCAAAGCAAGTCAAAGGAGAAAAAACTTCAAGGTGATGATTTATGCTGCCTTTTTTTTTAAATGGTGCTTTGTTTTTTGGTGGTGCTTTTTTTTTTTTTTTTTTTTTAGGAGAAAAAAATGAAGAAAAAGAATGAGCCCTGG